>PVJH01011277.1:0-69576 GCA_004026705.1 Nesogale talazaci | reverse complement strand
GCCTGCTGCAGCCAAGCCTGCCCAGTGCCACAGCCCTGAATCACCACTAAAAGCAACAAACTGCCAGAGACGTCAGCTCCCAAAATGTACTACAAAGGCTATAAATGGAAAATGTGCTTTTTCCTATTGACCTGCTTATATAAATAGCTTAGAGATGTTTTCCAAGTGCAAAACCCTAACACTTTAAGATTTCTATTTCACCCAATGGGGGAAAAAGTTACTTATTAAAGGAACTACTGACCTCAGTTCTTGGCTGGACTTTCCAGTTCATTACACAGTCATTAATAGTAATCTATATTCTAAAAAAGTATTCATTTTTTTCTTTGTTCAGATTTTTCTTCTGCTTCTTCCCAGAAAGTCAATAAGGCAAAAACAAAATTCTCTGTTTTTGAAAAAAAAAAAAAAGAGGCCATAAGGCAAATGAAAAGTTTAATTAATAGGTTCAAAATGTCTATTAATAGATTCTGCTTGGTGTGTGTGTGAGAATGCAATTCAAGTACTCTTGCTTATTGATTTTGTCACTTCACACAGTTATGAGTAAGCAGATTTTGAGAAATATATTGGGGTTGTGGAAATAGATGTTGGTGACATGGAGGAGCATAAAGAATGAGACAAACGACGGTCACTACCAGCCCCAGAAGTCTATACTCTGCATATAAACAGAGGAAAAATAATTGGTGACCCACAGTAAGCCTGAAAAATTCCAGAACTTTCCCTAGAAGATATAACAGTTTTTCTTTCTTTACAATAATAAGCAACAACAAGGAAACAAATCCATAAAATGATGAACCTACAGACACACAAGCTCAAAACTAAAGCTGCTTGTCACAGTGTTCTGGCACTTTAAGGTTTCTGTCCTGTTATCTCAAGAAATAAAATGTGATAGAGCTTTTACAAGTGGATTGTTATGTTACTGTAATTACATTCATTGTTTAATTCAAAAGATTTAGTAAAAGTACTGTTAACCCAGTAAATACCATGCATACATATAAAAATAAAACTCACTGCTTTGCTAAAGTCACATCTCTAGAAGTCAATTATTCTTCAAAAAGTCAGACCCAAACTTCACAACTAGAATTGGAGGAAATAACATTTTTACCTCTCCTGGTACCACAGCAGTATTTCCATTTTTTTTTTTTTAGGCATCACTGCCCTCAGGTGGTGGGAGTAGGAGGCCCAACCTTTGCTTCTGGGAGCTGGAATTGAACCTCCATCCCAGTGGATCACAATCCCGTGCACAAAGTATTTCCACTTTTAAAGCTGAGATATATAGACAGAATTCCTGTAATTTGCACATGAATGTCAATAACTTTTCCTGATGTGTCAAAAATACATTAATACTTTTTTCATTGGATGATTTTAAAAAAATCAAGCAAGTACCCCATTTAAACTTTTATAAGTCTTAAGGTCAATTATGACAAAGATGCTCAGGCTAAGAAATTTTTTTCACACACGAAAAGACCCTCTGAAAAGAAACAAAATGTGAATGTGTTTTATGCTAGACCATTAGAAGACCTTCATTATCAAATAACTAAAAGCACCATCAGAGATAAATAGGAATTTCTTAAAAGTACGACTTCCAACAATAAAAAGCTTAACATGATGGCATCTTTTATTCCATGATGGTATAGGCAGCACAGGGAAATGTTTCAAATAGGAGTCAGGACTTCTCTTTAAAATACATTCCAATGTATTTGGCAGATTAGAAAATAAATCCTTCCATTCTACATACCATTGCAAGCTCTCACGATTAACCATCTGGACAGAAATCATGAGAAAAGTATAAACAGATATTCATTCGTCAAAGAGAAACAATTCACCTTGGAAAAATAAAAAGGAACTACAAAGGGTACCGTGTGTAAAGTCCAAATACTGGCATTCAAATTTCTTTGAAACAATTTATACTTTAGTAATTAAGAGAAAGAAAATATGAATATTTTATTTAAGGCAAGAAGCCTATTAATATGGATCATGCTGCCAAATAATAGTCCATTCAGTATTATGCACCAGTGGGATGAGGGTGTGAAAAAAGTAGAGCATCCCTGTGTCACTCCCACTAGTATGCAGCCATATGAATTAACACCCGTTAGTTATGATTTCTCCATATTGGTTCATTGATCTGTTTTTTTAAAGTAGGCTCAATAATCACATTTTTTCTTCTTATTAAGGCAAGTTTGTGGAGATAATACAACTATCTTCTTGGACATTTAGCTTACATTTTAAAAATGAATAAATCAACTTATTGGGGTTCTTATAAGCTCTTATCCATGCATCAGTTGTATCAAACACATTTGTACATATCTTGCTATCATTGTCAAAACATTGTCTTTCAGCTTGAGCCCTTGGTACTAGCTCCTCTTTTTTCTCTCCCTTCGCTGCTTTCCCTTTCCCACGGACCCCTAATGATGTGTTTATAATAAATTATGACTAGTTTCATAGCTTACCGGCATCCTCTATCCCTCTTCGTCCACGTTTCTGTTGTTGTTGTTGTTGGGGTTTTATATGGATCATTGTAGATGGCTCCCCATTTCTCCCCTTTCTCTCCCCACCTCCCCCACCCTCATGGTATCACTACTCCCATTACTGTTCCTGTGGGGGTTATCGGTCCTAGAATCTGTGTATCATGAGCTCTTATCTGTACCTGTGTACATGTTCTGTCTAGCCAAAGTTGCAAGGTAGAACTGGGGTCTTGATAGTGGGTGAGGGGAAGCATGAAAGAACTAGAGGAATGTTGTGTGTTCTGCTGGTGCTATGCTATGCCCTGGCTGACTCCTTCCTTCCTTGTGACACTTCTGTGTACAAAAAAATAAATTATAAAGCATCACCTCAACACCAGAAGGGGAATGGAAGATTCTGAACTCCTGTTTATAGGACCTTCTGTCCTTGACTCAGATTCTACGTGTTATTAATCTTGGGAACCAGTTTTGCTGCAATGTTTTAGCACATCAACCCCCTTCCATCTTCGAAGACGTTCCCCTTCTGATCCATTTTAACTCCTAGCTTATGTTTCTGGGTTTTTGGAAGTTGTTCTTTTTGATCTTCTTTCCTGATGGGGCCATGTTAGGAGTTTCAGCAGAGCTGATATTGCTTATGGACACTATAAAACGAGTGGGGTGTTGGTTCTCCATGACATATTCCTTATCGTCCTTGGCACATTCAAATCATGTGCAACTCATAGCAGTTCCAAAATTAGCTTCAACTAGTTCTTGTAACTTGGCTGACATGCTCTACTTCACAGCTGATGAGATGATGTTGCTCAAAAGAGGTGTTTACAGATATAGTGAGAGCTGTGTGGGGATATATTTCTGTTCAGGAATCCTCTATTGTGAAGGCTTTGGGAATAACCATCCCCCCTCTCGTGCCTTGAACTAAGCTCAGGCTTAATTCCCAGACACTTTCAACTCTGTAAATGGAGTGCGAAGATACTAGTTCTATCTCCCGGTCCTCTTTGGTGCCCATGACACAGAGTATAGTGTGGTGATGCCTCTGAGCACAACATTTGTGAGGACTTAGAGGCAATGAAGGAGCACTGGTGGAGTGATGGTTATGCTTTTGGATGCTATCTGTATGGTCGGTAGTTCAAAATCAGCAGCTGCTACACAGCAGAAAGGCTTTCTACTCCTGTAGACAGCTTCACGGCAGTGAGTTGAGTCAAAGAGAAAGCAAGGGCAGTGGCCCTGAGCCTATGAAGAAGCCTTGTCTGCAAAGACACCTTTCACCACGCCAAGTGCTTGATGGCAGAGCTTTTTGTTTCTACTTTTTGAATTATAAACAGCACTGCAATTCATTGCAATAATTTTTTATTTCACAAGTAGTACATATCATACAAAGGAAAGTACTGATATGGGCATTCTTTCCATTCTCTTTCTGGATGTGGCTTTCTCTTGATTATAATACTTAATAATATGACCTCACTAACTAGATCATATTTCATCTTCTTGCTAGTATCAGATATACCAGGACCATTTTAAGGTTTGATCCCTAAATATTATTACAAAGTAAAATTTATAGAATTACTGAGACAAATACCTCCTTCCTTGAAGATGTGAACTATAGAACGCTCTTATTTGCCATTTTGCACTCAAATTTTGAGAAGAAGTATGTGTAATTTGCAAGACAGGAGCGAGAAGATGTATCTTCACTGACTTACAATCTCAGGAAATGAGACTGGTGATGAATATGGTGATAAATATAAAAATGAAGATAGTAAGTCATGTATGCTAGTAGCCTGGAAGAGGGTTGTTCTAAAGGAAAGAAGCAGCAAGTTCTTATTATAAACAACGTTCAGTGGATAAGGACTAACCTGCTAACATAAAATCTACAAGGAGAACCTACCAGTTGCTTGGTGGAAGAAACATGTGACAGTTTGCTTTGTGTCTGTAAGGATTGGAGCATGTAAAACTCTATGGAACAGTTCTACATCTGCCCTGTGGAGTCACTATGATTTGGAATAGATTCGATAACCAGGGCGTACGAATAAGGTGCTGAAAGTAGGTATTACATTTAATGTGAATCAAATAATGGAAATAGAAAATTATGGTAATAGAAACTATTGAGTTTATACAAACTGTGAAATAATGAAGAGCCCCCCAAATTAAAATTTCATTAAAATGTGATCTATTCACAAAGATGGTAGGAAAGGGGATTGGTAAAGTGGGTTTATATTTAATAAAGATACCTACCATTCTTTCTTAAATTTAGTTTTGTGATTATGCCAGATTTGAGCTCTTCCTATTAATGAAAAGTAGGTCCCTTTTATGAATGGTGACTGCAATCATCGGGTTCTGGGGGACGTCAGCAGGAAAACTCGCAATCACTGTCATTGAGGGATTTTGGTCCAATGAGGATGATGAGGAAGCATGTGAACATGTAAATGGTTGAAAATTTTTGGTGCAGTGTTGAATGGATTATGGATAGCTTTCAGAACAACGTTGAATGTTATTAGGTGCTGTTGAACCAGTTTGGGCTCACAGCCACCCTGAGTAGAGCAGAACAAAACATGATCAAGGCTTTATATTATTATTATTATTATTTCAGGAATCCTTTTATTGGGGGCTCATACAACTCTTACCACAATCCATACATCAATTGAATCAGGCATCTTTGCACAGATGTTGTCTTCATTCTTTGCTAGACATTTACTTTCTATTGAGCCCTTGGTATGAGTCTTCCCTCCCCTCCAGCCCCCCGATAGATTATGCATTGTTATTATTCTCATCTCTCACACTTACCACTGTCTCCCTGCCCCCAATGTTTTCTATTCTTTCCCCTGTAGAGGGGAGAATGATTTTGTGTCAATCATTGTGATTGGTTCACTTTTTTCTCCCTTCTTTTCCTCTTCTTTCTCCTACCCATCTGGTATCACTATTCTCACTCCCGTTCCTGGATTCTGTGTGCCGTGTGCTCTCATCCCTTTCTATAGCTGTGTCCATGTTCGGGTCTAGTCTGAAATGGAAAACAGCACTGCGGGTTGAGGAAATCTCAAGGAACCCGAGGAATAGTGTGCGTTTCTTTGATGTTTTGCTGCACCCTGGTGACTCCTCCCTTCTCTGTGGCCCCTCTGTGGGGAGATTGTTCCACTGTCCTGAGAAGGGCTTTGGATCTCTGCTCCAGCCTTTCTTGTTCTCAACAATATGTTTTTGTTTGTTAATGTCTGCTGATACCTATTACCTGGTCCCTGCAACCCTTTGTGATCGCACTGGTGGTGTGCTTCTTCCACGTGGACTTGTTGCTTCACCGCTGAATGACGGTTTGTGTCACTTCAAGCCTTTAAGACCCCAGACTTAATTTAAAAATAATTTTATCTTTTAATAGCCAGGCACAATCTGCCTTCTTCACCACATTAGCTTACGCACCCATTTTGACTTCAGCGATAGTGTCAGGAGCATCTCAGACTGTCTATTGGTTAGAAAAAAAGTGTTCTTGTATTGAGGCAGGGTATGAGAAGAACCCCAAAGTCCATCCCCTACCTCAGTATATTTCCATATAAATATATGTACATGGGCCAATACCTCTACTTTTGTGGGTGAGTGTATTCACATATGTATACCACTAAATGGATACCTGTACCCCTTGCTTTGCTTCCTAGTCCCTTCCTCTGCTTCCTTTTGCCTTTCTCCTGCTGCACTATTGCTTTCACCTTATTTCCGTCTCCCGGTGTCTCCTCTTAGCTACTTTGCTGTCGTGCTCATGACGGTTCTGATGTTCGAACCTGTTCTTGCAGCCATGTGTCAATCCATCTTGTCAAGGATGTTCCTCTTTTTCACCGCCCCTCTACTTTACTAAGATGAGAACCTTCTCCGGGGACTGGGCTTTCCTGATAACATGCACAAAGTGCTTGAGATGAGTTCTCATCATCCCAGCCTCTAAGGAACATCTTGGCTGTACTTTTTCCAAGGCAGATTTGTTCATTCTTTTGGAAGCTTTTGGTACTCTCAATATGTAGAATTGAAGTGCATGTATTCTTCCTTGATCTTCCTCATTCAAAGTTCAATTTTCACATGCGTATGAAGCAACTGAAAATACCATGGTTTGGATCAGAGGATTTTAGTCTTCAAAGTCACATCCTCGCTATGCCACACTTCCAAGAGGTCTCGTGCGGCAGGTTTACACCATGCAATGTGTCACTTGATCTCTTGTCTGCTGCTTTCATGAGCATGGACTGTGAATCCAAGCAAGAGGGAATCCTCGATAACTTCAATATTTTCTGCATTGACCATGCTGCTACTTACTGATCAAGTTGTTAGGGTTTGAGTTTTCCTTTCCCTTGGTTGTCATCCATATCAATGGCTGCAGTCTTTGATCCTCATCAGCAAGTGCTTCATGTCTTCCTCACTTCCAGAAAGAAAGCTTATGTCTTCTGCACATTGTACATTGTCAATAAACCTTCCTTCAAAACTGATGACAGATAGTTCTTCATACAATCCAGTATCTCTGATTAGTACTCAGCATTCAAACTGAATAAGTATGGTGAGAGGATAGGACTATGAAATACATCTTTCAGGATTTTAAAACACGCAATAGTCCCTTATCTTCTTGATTTATAGGTTCTGTATGAGCACAATGAAGTGTCTTGGAATTCCCATTCTTCTCAAGGGTATCCAGAGTTATTTTCCTATGATACAGGCAGTCAAGTGCTTTAGCATAGTTGATAAAAAACAAGTAAACATCTATCCAGGAGTCTATATATGTTTGGATTTCCCTTTTGGTTTCTTCTTTGACCTGTTTATTAATAGTGTGCTGCTTAATTTCTATGTATTTGTGTATTCTCCAGTTTTCCTGCTGTCATTGATTTCTAGTTTGATTCTTTTGTGGTCAGAGAAGATGCTTTGTATAGTCTCAGTCTTTTAACAAGTATTTACCTTAATTTGTTCTGTAGGTTGAGAAACCCATCACTTTGTTCCATCCTCTGCCTCCTGGTTCTGCTGCTTCTCCTCTGATGGTGTAGCTGTCATGAGGCTCACTGTGCGGGGACTTCAGGTCCAGAAGACACACTCCACTCCTGGCTTTTGCTGATAATAAGATGCCTCCTCCTGCTTTGCAGAAGGATCATTTTATACACAGCATAGAGGCACTGCAGGGAGTCCTGTTTGCAATTACTCACAGCTGAATCTATCAATATTTCCCTCTGCTTTTTTTTCCTAGGCCATGCTGGAAAGTTTGTTTGGTGAGAATTAGAAACTTCAGCTAGAAGAGCCACATTAAGTAGTCATTGCCCCTGCAACCAGAATGCCACCCAGGGTACTTTCTGTTTTATAGACTCGATGCTCTCAACTCTTCTGTCTTTATGCGCATCTGTTCTTTCTCAACTGTGTCCTTGAGGCCCTTTATTGAAGCTCTCATATCAGTTGGCATATATTGCGTTACTTTTTCTACGCTTGAGAAAAAAGATTTTGTCCTCGGCTCCAGGGTCTTGTTATTTATTCTGTGTTCAACTTCTTTTTCTGCTCTTTGAAGTCCTTCTATGACAGTAATGACATCTTCTCTGGCATGTGGGTGAGCAAGCTTTACGTTTGAGCTACAAAACTGACATCGTGTTTCCTTACTACTCCATTGTAAAGACATAATGTGTGTCTCTCTTTCCTGGGATGAAAGGATGTTAAGACCGCTTACTATTTACACAATATCCCCCCCCCCGCCATTTTGATTACAAGGGGTTGAAGGGAGTAGGTATCAAGCATCAAAGAACTGGAAGCACATCACTACAAATTAGGGGGAGAACAAGGTGGGGACACAAGGCCCATTCTTGGGCAATTGAGCACCCCCTTACAGGGGAGTCACAGGGAGGAGAGGGACCACTCAGGGTGGAGTAGGGATGAAACATACAACTTTCCTCTAGTTCTTGAAGATTTCCTTCCCCCAACTATCATGATCCCAATTTTACCTTACAGATCCAGCTGGATTGGAAGAGGTATAGTGGTACAGGTGGGAACTGGAGATCCAGGGATCCCAGGGCACATGAACCCCTCAGGACTAGTAGTGAGAGTGGAGTTACTGGATGGGTGGTGGGAAAGTGGGATAGAGAGAGGGAGCCAGTCACAAAGATCTATACATAAATTCTTATCTGCAGGATGATCATCGGAGGAGTAGGCAAGGAAAACTTGAGAAATGACAACATAATAATAATTAATAAAGTAATGAGGTGTAGTAGGGCAGGGGGCAGTAGGAAGGGGAAGGGATGAGAAACTGAAATCAAGGGCTCAAGTGGACAAGCAGAGATTCGGAGAATGATGACAATAGCAGGCAAGTGATGGTGCTTTGCACAGTGTATGTGCAAATATACATATTTATATGTATTGTGATAAGTGATTATGAGTCCCCAATAAAATGACTAAAAAACGCTTAAGCTAGCTCCATTGTTCTTTTTAAATCAATAAATTAACTAGATTTCTCTAAAACTTTAGGATATTTTTACTTCTGAAAGAAGAGACTGATACCTCCCTAATTTGTCATAGATTGTGACTTGAATGAGGACAGAGGTGTAAGCCCCAACTTCCAGTCCTCCACTCTCTAGTGTCCTGGGCCTTGACCAGAGAAGTTGTAATCAGCATGCTTGTACGTGATTAAAAAGGATGACATTAAAAAGTGAAGATATTAAATTTTAATGCATCTGAGGAGCAAATTTTGAGAAGTTTGAAAACACTAAACACTAAACGAGGCCGTTTTATTCCCTGAAAGTCACATCCTAAAATACCTTCCTAAAAAACAAACAAGTAAAAAGCTTAAAATTCCCAACCCCTATTTTGGACCACTGTTTATCTGTTGTTATCTCTGACAGTAAGCTTCTCTCTTTGTTCATTTAAAAAACTTGCACTCAGCTTTCATACAACTCATCACAATCCATACATGCATCCGTTGTGTCAAGCACATTTGTACATATGTTACCATCCTTGTTTTCAAACAAAGCATTTTCTTTCTACTTAAAATGCTTAAAATCCCCCCTTTTTGGACCACTTTCTATCTGTTGTTATCTCTGATAGTAAGCTCCACTCTTTGTTCATTTAAAAAACTTGCACTCAGACTTCACACCCACCCCAAGAGTTGCTTCCTCAATGAAGCCCTGGCTGTGCCTACCTTCTTATTCCCATAACTACTTGCGCCCTTTGTTGTAGCTCCTCATTTCCCCCCCTCATTCCTTCCCTCTCTCTCTACCTCCCTCCGTGCCTCTCTTGTCTATTGTCCATCCCCTTGGGAAGGGGTTATAGGTAGGTCATTGTGATTGGTTCCCTCTTTCTTCCCTCACCTTTCTCTTACCCTCCTGATATGACTACTCTCGGTATTGGACCAGAGGAGTTTATCTGTCCTGTGTTCCCTGTGTTTCCAGCTCTTCTCTGTACTCATGTACATGCTCTGGTCTAGCCAGGTGGGTAAGGTAGAATTTGAGTCATGATAGTTGGTGGGGGTGGGATAGAAGAAGTCTTAAAGAACCAGAGGAGAGCTGTATGTTCACTGAAAACCCTGTTTAATGCAGGTCTCTCTCTCTCTCACACATGGAACCACCATGACTCAGAATTAACACGGTGACATTGAGCTGGCTTCCTTACACACCTGTTTCCTAGACTGTGAGTTCTTAAAGAACTATGTGCCATTTGAGCCCTTCAACACTCAGATTTAATGGCATGCTTTGTTGTCGTATGTGCTCAATGAGTACTGGTTGACTGACAATTAATGAACATGCAGACAACAATTGCTTTAGCATCTTATTCAAGTGGGCTTTGCAATGTCTACCAATTGAGAAGATTTATAAATTTTCAATAGTGACATGACAGATTAAAAGGAAATTTAGGGGGATGTCTTAATTGGTGTGATTATCATAGCTTGGTTAATGCCTCTCTTTTTATAGAAATTCTTTTGGTTTGTTAAGAATTATCACAATAGCAGGGGTCCCTCTTGTCTTGGCTCTTTAGTTGTCATTACCACAATAGAATCCATTTTCTTATTTTATTCATGTATTTTGTAGCCTGCTTAATTTCTGCAAGTTTAGAGTTCAGAAGTCTTTAGCTTGTTCAAGTACCTTCAAATCGTCCCTTATTATTTTTACAATATTTTAAATACTTCCCTCCCTTTTTTTGGTACTGAGCATAAGAATAAAGGACAACTTTACTCAAGGAGAGATAAAGGAATACGTGGAAAGAAAGAGAAGGAAATCAGTTGGCATATATTCTACAGGTGGACTCAACAGATGTTGCAGGTAGATTATACACAGGTGATGTAAAAGGGAATTATCATCGGAAATTACAGATGCCAGGTTGGCAATGGAACACACTAGTTTGAAGCTCTGATAATAGCTCAGTGATGTGGATATGGATTTGAGATTCACTGGCAGATATATATTAGAAGGCTTTGGGGTATTTGAGATTATCTTGGGGAGAGAAGAAGCAAAACCTTGGACTATGCCCCAAATAAGTTCGAACCCAACCACTTTCAATAAGCTGAAACTTCTATTTTATAGGATCCCTAGTTACAGAGAGTTGAAAAGAATGACATATTCCATATAATTTAGTACTGCTTATTTTGCCAAAAAATTCCACTAAGATTTGCAGTTATTCTTTGTCATTGCTTTATGAGAAGTCTTAACTTCTTCAGAGACCTGTAATTTTCAGCAGTTTTCAATGTATGGTCTGTCAATAGATCTTAATCTGTTTATTATTGAAGCTTTATACTGGTCTCAACTTGCTAGGCAACATTTAAATTTGATACCACTAAGGGAACAGCTTTATGTGTCTTTTTATACTTTCCTGTCCTTGAAGCATTTGTAAACACAGCAGCTGAAGTTTTCGATCCAGGAAACAACCCAGATTTTATACGTGGAGCAGAATGTAGATTTCCAGCCCACGATTGGTCTCTCCATGGGATAAGCTTTGGTGGTGCTGAGTGCTCTCTAGTCAGTTGTTAGTTCCAGGTCATAGTTAGCTGATGTGCAGAACAAAGCACCCGACCCAACTGAAACACACAGAGCACACGCTACCTGGTCCGGTGCCATCCTCACTATGACCTCTAGCTTGCATTCAGTCTCTATGTATGTGAGGCTAGAAGCCTCTGGTTTCTAGAAACATTGTAGAGGTCCAGTTCACAACACAGATTTTTGCTTGCTCTTGTGGAAGTCCACAGATTATTGAATAGCCTTTGCCAAAACACCGTAATTCTAAGACCTTGGCTCTTTTTCCATCTTATTCACCATCCAACTTTTGCACATTTATATGTACTATGACTTGAGGTCAGGCTAGTCAGGGTAGTCAACCATAGTCATCCTAGGGTTGACTTTCTTGTTTAGACACAAATTGCAGTTTTGGAAATAATTGGTGAACAACGACAAGGCTTTTGCACACATCTTCACACACATTTACTTGACAGAACACCACCAGGGAAATCACACATTCAGGAGGCAAAGGACATGGGTACAAACGTGTTTGTACCATTTCCCCTGCCTCTCCCTTCCTACTCTCCTGTTGTAAGACCATTTACAGCACATGTATAAAGGGGCATAAACTAACTCAAGGCATAATCTTGACTGCCACCCCCACTTTGGTATTTCACCACACCCTCACTGACACCAGCAATGTGTAGGAGATTAAAAAAATAACTGTATCTAACTCTTCACTTCTACTCCCAGCTCATCGAGTAGACACTTGATGCTTCGCCATGACTCCTCCTTCACAGTAATGAGGTATTGCTGGGACTTTGCCAGTGGGATTCTCTTCCACTCTAAATCTTCTAATGCCGGTATAATGCTTTATTTTTCAGATTTCCTCCTGATCTTCTTCTTACTCTGATTCTGCAGAAAAATCCACACACTGCCAAGTGATGCTATACAATTACAGGATTTATGAGGTACTAAAACAGCCCTTGGGCAAGTCCTTCAAAGAGAAGGAGCTATTTAGTGATTCTGCAGTTTGTGGGTCTACAAAAGGAAATGGTCAAAATGGCAGCGGTTTATTACCAAATCTAAAGGATTTCACCAGTTTCCCTGGACGATCTTGTGAGCAGGAGGAAATGCATGGGACAATACATATGTGTGAGTGGCCATTTAGGGCTTTTCTCTCACTGGTTGTGCTTCCTAAGACATTTGGCTTATTCAAATTCAGACACTCTTGTTTTACAGATAGAGAGTTGATTCTTTGTGTTGTCTCTGATTCTCTACATGGAAGAAGATGTGAATGAAATGCAGATGTTTAGAAATATAAAAATCTCATTTGCCGTGTGTACTTCGACCGGGAATAGAGCCAGTAGGCTCACTAATGGTATTTTTTATTTATTTGGTTTCCTGAGATATTTTAGAGATAAAAATACAGGGCAGGGAAAGACTTTTAATAAAAGTTAGTGGATTGATGAACATTTCTTCCTTTTTCTTCCTTTTTTTGGAGGTGCAATACGTCTACATAGAAAAGAAAATTGTAACAGAGTAGAAAATTGTACTGTTCTCTCAGGAATAACTTTCTTGAGTGATCTGAACGGTTGCCAGTGACCATTGACGTGATTGTGAAGGGAAACCTGTGTTGGTCAGAGTAGAACTGTGCTCAATTGAGGTTTCAGTGGCTGATTTTTCACAAGTAGATTTTGAAAACTTCCTTTGAAGATGCTGTTCTGTGAACAGCAAACCTTTTGGTGAGAAAGCACACCGAGTTAACTGTTCATCCCACCCAGCAGTTGAAGTAAATAGATCTGAATTCAAGGCTAAACAGAAATGCTCTATAGTAAATAGATTATTTTCCATTGAATACAAGTACTGTTTTTTTTTTTTGGGGGGGGCATCACTGCTCTCTGGTGGTGGAAGTACGAGGCCCAGCCTTGCTGCTGGATTTAAACCTCCAACCCAGTGGGCCGCAGTCCCGCGCACAACCACTACGCCACTGGGGCTCAGCCCTGAATACAAGTACTGTTATCATTGTCTAACACTCATGTTTGTGGAAAAGGTAGAGCTGTAATTTTCCTGTTTCTCCTGTTACACCCCAATGATGAAGAATTGTACCATTAAAGGGGAGTACTGGGTTTGTGACATGTAAGTGCCTTCTGAGGCATGTGAAAGCTGGACAATGAATAAGAAAGACCCCCCCCCCCCACAAAAGTATCAATGCCTTTGAAATACGGTGCTAGTGAAGGTACCATGAGCTGCCAAAAGAACTCACAAATCTGTCTTACAGGTACAGCCAGAATGCTCCTTAGAGATAAAGTTGCCGAGGCTTTAATCTCATCTACTTTGCACCTGTGGTCAAGAGAGTCCTCTCCTGGAGAAGGACATCATGCTTGGTAAAGGAGAGGGGCAGGGAAAAAGAGGAGGGCTTTTAACAAGAAGGGTGGACACGGTGCCAGTGCAAACAGCAGACTCAAACATGACCATTGGGAGGTTGGCTCAGGGCTGGGCAGTGGTTTGTCCCATTGTATTTAGGATTGACCGGAGTCAGAACCAGCTTGTGGGTGGTAATTGGTGTGATCCTTTCAGTTCTGGAGCTGAGGCTTCTGGTCACTGCATATTAAAACCTAGGAACTTACTGTATATACCAATCAGCCGAGTCACCCAACTTTATCAAAAAAATCACATTTATAATGTGCTGAAAAACTTGACTTATCAAAGAGAGTGTACAGTATTAACTTTCCTTGGTTAGGTGGCAGTTTAACAACCACTGAGACCCTTAACTGCAAGCATTGTAGAAGCACATCGTGAGTCCACAATTATAATCATTCCCGAGGGTTGTGCCATTATTGTAGCTTACTTTGCGGAGTCTGTCCAATGCTTCTTGTTTTCTTCCACCCCCATAACTTTTTAAATCTCAAAATGTCCCATAGAAGAGTACTTCAACTGTTCATAGTCAAGACCAGTGAATAGAATATTTTGGGAAGGGTGCAAAGGCAATACCAAAATCAGAGAAATGTGCTCCGTGATGTGTAATGGAGAATTTAGGCAGTAATTGATGGAAGTAGCAATACAGTCCTTACTATAGCTCTCTCAGTGACCTTTAGCAAAGCCAGTTCAAAAATGAGAGCTGCTAGTTTTGTCAAAAGTCTGTAAAGGAGGTTATTAAAAAAACTTCCCCTGTGAAAGCATTCCAGTTTTTCCAATGAGCAGAAGGCTAACAGCCAACTTTTCATGTTTCATCTAAAAGGAAATATTGTGTCCAAGAAGTACTCATATAGCTCCTACCATCACTTTATGCCTTTCTTCCCAGGCTTTGTGATGGTTAGAATCGAGGAGGGCTGGATCCAAATTCACAAAGCCAGGTGCTAGCTTGAATCCATTCACACGATGGCCTGCAAACTCCTATGAGTCTGCACAAAGCAGAGATCTTTTCATATAATTTCTGTTATTAAACATTTGTCCTACTTCATGCCAGTTTCTAAGCTAAAAGCGAAAGCCTTTCCAAGCTTGTCAGGTGGTGGTTAGAAAGGTAGCAGGAACATGCTCTTTGGTTTTCCACTCTAGTCACTTCCGTCTGGGCACTGACATTAATTCCAACTCAAAGGGAGCAATGCCTAAATCAAAAAGTTGGAAAAATGATTTGAGTGTGCGTGAGTAGCACTGCCTGGCATTGACGAACTGCTAGGCCATGTGTTCCAGGGCCCGTGGATGGCACAAGCCATTTGTGATTAGCTGCTAACCTCACAGGCCGTTTGAACTCACCCAGGTAAGTGGGAGGAGCAAGGTGTGGCAATCTGCTTGAAAGCAAGTCAACCGCACAGATTCGCTCTACTCTCAAGCACCAGTCAGACTCGTCCAAGCAGTAATTGGCGTGTCTTGCTTTTCATGCGCTCATCCCACACGTCCTGTCTAACCATGAGGAGCTAGTCACTTCCTTTTTCAGAAAAGAACATTGAGACTCAGAGATGGCCATTAAATCAACCAAAGTGACCAGATTTGTCCCCAGCAGAGCCTACGTCTCCTCATTCACCAGAGTCAGCATGCCCAAGTTCTCTTGACCGAGCCCCAGGCACATCAAAACCTACTGAAAGACCCCCCCAAATCTTTAGATTATTCTAGTAAACAGAAGGAGATTTTCAAGTTGTGCACAGAAGACTCCCGAGCTAGGATTCTGTATGTTTGGTAATTATTTACCTACTTTCCTTAGTCCGTCATTCAGTGTTGCCTGTACAGAATGTAGACATTGTGAAAGCTTTGTCTTCTTTCCTCAAAAGCATAGTGTGGCTAGTTGTGAATTCATGATTTCAGCAACCAATGGATACAGGCTAGCAGTTTTTTATGACCTCATCATGTACCTTACATTGGATATGCTTAGATGACTGCTGTTATAATCTTAGGGTTCTTGATAATATGCCAAAGAATCAGAATATATACATATATAATACAGGATAAATGGAGGCAGTTTATAGAAAGCATATATGTTATTTATACTAGTTTATATAGAATATATATATACAATACATATGCATAGTGAGATGGTTTACACACACATATATATATGCTAAAAATTCTTATTGTCACTCGAGGGAAAGTTGATAGAACAAACTGACTCTTCATTCAACAATTCAGATGCCTTTTGTTCTGTGATGTTGATTTCAGCCCCCACCTTGTAATAGCGTTTTCCCCACTTTTGTCCCGTGCTAAACATTTCTATTCATTCTTGTTTCCTAACCACGCCTGCTTTCTGAACTTAAATGCTGGTAAATGTTTCCCATTTGTGTGTGGCTTGTGTGGCTCTTGTGTGGCTGATTGCTGTAAGGAGTGCATGCATCACTGGTGTGATTATTCATTTATCTTACAGGCATCTTTATTGCTTGACTGAAAGTGTGCATGTGTGTGTGTCTGCAGACAAACACATGCGCATCTACAGGGGGGCTTCAAAAAGTTCATAATAAATGGAATGGAAAACTCATGCAATTTTTCCATGAACTTTTCGAAGCCTTCTCTTAATAATTATAGGACTACAATGAGTTGGAACAGGCTCAATGACAACCAATAAAAATAACAGTGTACGCTTTCCCCTCTCTGTTCTATTTTTGTTCTATTTTTTGTTTTTTTGGTAACAGCATTTGAAACTTCCTCCCAGACTTCACTACTTTCAGGGACAGTTCCAGCTTCCTTTTAGGCCCCTTGGAGAATGCACAAGTCAGCCATGATCTCAGCTGCTCTCCCTCCAAAGATGGTAAAGAGTTTCAGATGAAGTTCAGACTGAGCGTCTCTGCCAAAGAAAACAAATCCAATATCTCTCTTATGGGCTTATTTTGCCAAACTCCAAAAAGAAGACTGCATTAAAATGATGTATTTCACATTAAGTTTTCAAACACCACTAGGATTAAAGTAATCATAAACCTTTCTTTTTCTGTATATTTCATAACTCTTTCAGGTGATATGTGAAGAGATGTCAGAAGACTTCTTGATGGCACCTTGGCTTCACATTCATATATGCATATACAAACACACACCTCTTTCTATTCCTCCCCCCACGTGCCCCAGGCACCAACTACTCCCACCCTAGTTTCCACTTAGGAACCCATTTTTTAAAGGAAGGGTCTTTGCTTTGGTGTTCTAAAGTCAAATGGTCTCAGTAGGATTCTGATAAATGTTTTTGATTTACACTGAACAAAATTTTATCTACTTTTAAATATCGATGTGTTATCTTTTCATTGTAGGCTGACACGCCAGTAGAATTATCAGAAAAGCATAAAACTTAAAAGAATTTTTTAGGTTTAAAAAAAATCTGTATTTTTAAGGGCTAGACCAAACGCTTCACCTACAATAAAGCTTATATTTGTTATCTTAAGATGAATTGATGGTTCCTCTATTATTTGGTTTGTTCTTTTTTTACTATTAATTGCTTTCCATATTTGATTTTTTTATGTCTACCATATATGGATCTGCATACATGTGTTCATTAAATGCTTTTGAATTAATGCAGGTTGAATAAATTGGGGGGTGCAAGAACTAAAAAATGCTTGTGAGTAATATCTTTCAACTATCTGCATTTGTGAATCAGCCACTCTAAAAGTTCAAATAATAAATTTTCAGTTTTCCATTCATTCTAATGTGAAATGATTACGACTTGGGGATAGTAGCAGTTGGCTACTAAATAATTTATATAACTCAAGCTTCTTTGTGTGCTAGCCAAGTAAGTTTGCCTTCCATGGGTCTGTGCCAAATTATTGGATAGTAAGCAGTGGCTAGGAGACCTGGTGACATATTGGTTAAGCTCTCAGCTATTAACCAAAAGGTCAGTGACAGGAACAGACTAGACACTCTGCAGGAGAGAGGTCTCTTTGGCAGTTTTTGTAAAAATGTGTAGCCTTGAAACCCTTTGGAACAGTTCTATGCTGTTTGAATCGACTCACTGGTAGCAGAGGGTTCTGGCTCTTTGAGTTTTTTGGTAAGAAGTTTGGAGACATTTTTCAGAGATAAGTTTAGGGTTTAAAATTGGCACACACACACTCACACACACACCACAAATGTACCTCAAAATGCAGATTGATCAGAAATAGCCAAAAGCTATCTATTTTAATGTAAAGCCTGCCTATTATATGTTAAAATTAATATAATGCCTTAAAGTTATTAATAATTAGTAAAGGGTAACTACGGAAAGGGAATAATTTTTCATTGAATGTCATCTGTGAGTGAAATATTATGGTAAGCTCTTACATACTTATAATAAATACAATAAGAATTCATGACATCTTTGCTAAAGCCCCCATGTTTATGTAAATTGTCCCTATGAATCTGTTGTAGGAGCATGCAGGAACAAGGCACTGGGCGTCAGGATGGGCTTCTGCCAAACGTGCAGGCCATACTCCATTTTTGCTTTTTACTCTGAGCTGACCTTCCAAAGTCAGCTAGCCAACATACCTCTGGAAGCCTGCTGGCTCCCCTCCTCCTTCTGCTTCCCACATCATGCTCCCAAGGAAAGTATTTGCTAAGGCTGGCTCTCAAAAATATCCATAGATTAAGTTATTAAACAACTCAAACATTGTGATTAACAAAATGATCTTTAAGAGGTCACTCCATTGTTTTGTTTCAGTAAAAACATGACTTTGCTCATGTCATCCAGCTAGCGCTTTTTTTTTTCTCTTGTAAATTCTTGGATCCTCTGTATTTAAGCTCCAAAAAATTCCTTTCACTGCAATACTTGGTAGATCCTCACAAAGTACTGTCTGATTCCGGATGATTTTGTCCCTTCATAAAACTCTGCTTTAATTTTAGTTTTAAAGTTTTCTCAGGCACTTTTCTTATAACAGAAGCAAAGCTTATTTTTGTTTGTTTTTTTTAAAGAGTCTTAACTTCAGTGGCCCTAAGAGAATGAGAATATAGTGTTCTTGTTCCTGCATGAGCCCATTGAAGGTCATCTACTTCCAAGGATTCTTGAACTGGCTGGGGTCAGCCCCTCTTGAATGTTGAGCTTTGCCTTCTCAGAGAATTACTGAAGGATACTAGTTTTGCTTTGTCCGTGCATGTTTCATTTTGATCTTGTAAGAATTGTTCCACTTTTAGCTTATGTTAGTGTGTGGTTCTAGGTAATAGAGTGTCCTAGAAATTTTGAGTCTCTGGAGTCTCAGACTTTTTAAGTGGCAAAGAAATAAAGATGACAGGGTGATCAATGCAAACCAGTATTGCAGTTATCAGCAATGAAAGACAGCTATACAGAATCCTGTGTTGGGATAAACTGACTCAAGGAATGGGTCTGAACCAAAGGCTGCTTTCCAATCACAAGCCATTGCAACAAGGCACCTGTTGCTACAAGTAAAATATACTGTCCAAACTCCTTTGAAATTTGCACCTGGATTTTTCCAGAGTCTGAGAGTCCTAAACTTTGAACAAATTCAGACATTCTTTGAAGATAGTAAATACCATATAGAAAGAGATGTCTTTAGTTTTTAGAAAGCAGAACACATGTGGCTTCTATAGAGAGCTCTTTTTTGGTTATTTTTAAAGCTAACCTAGTTACAGAAGTGATCAAGTTCAAGTTTAGAGGATTCCATGTGTGTGGATCGGATATTAGTTTGGGAGGCTTCTGTTCCCTCAACTAGTTGTCAGGTCTGACAACTGACAGGAAGCCCACTACCCTTTCAGGCTAGTGGCTGAAAGGGCTGGAGTTCAGACAACAGACCACTGATAACTGACTGGCAGGCAACATATCAGACCATTGACTCAAATCCAAAGAACCAGAGTTGAGCCAGATGCAAGATGCCAATTCAGCAAAAATTAAAGTAACCCTTTCCCACAGAGTCCACTTAGTTTACTAGAAGGAGTTCACACCCCTGAAGAAATTCCCTTTCAATTGTATCTCTGTCACCAGGACTACTCTACAGAAAATAAAATGAGGCTAATTTTTTCCCCCTGATGCCAACTGAGATAGGAATTTTTCTCTAAAGCTGATATTTTGAACCTCTGGCTTCCTAAATGGTAAGAGAATAAATGTGTTCATTTAAAACCATGTACTTGTGATACTTCTATTATAGCAGCACTAAATAACGAAGACACTAAATAACGAAGTTTTTACTGAAGTATTCGTTCTTGGCCTAAAACCTGAGCTTTCAGTCCTAGTACAAAACCCAAATGGAAAGCAGCTCCTAATGTAGGTGGGTGTTATCCTCTATCATTCAGGACTTCCCATTTAAAGAATTAGCTGTTCCTTCACCAGTCTTTGTAACATCCCTGTATTCCCTACTTAAAAAAAACCCACACTAACAATTAGTTAAAAGAATTTGTAAATCCAGATCCAAATTACAAAAAAATATTAAGGGGAGTTATTTGGACAAACAACAGTAGACAACAACTTGAGCTCAATATACATAACAACAGAGAAGTCAACTCAAATATCAAAATGTAAAAAGTAAAACAAACTTACAAAACTGAAAATAAGTAGCCAGAGAAATCAGTTTGTAATGAGGAGAACTGCAAAATTAAAAAAAGAGGATGATTACAGAATTTTCAGGTGAAGAGAAAGCCAAGCAGATTTGAAGAAGGAACACACTATTTTGGAAGAAATTGGCCAATTGCAAGGTGACCTGCAAGAAAATTAATATATTTTTTAAAATTAAAATGGGGGGAACATACTAAACTTTAAAATGATATTAATCAAGAAAACAGGACTCATGATCAAAATGGACTCAATACAGAGAATTCTATATTAAGAATTAGGAAATCAACAGAATCACAAAAATCACATCGTAAAATGACAGAAATAAATTCACACCTATCAACAATTGCATTGAATGTGAATGGACTAAATGCATCAGTGAAGAAACAGAGAGTAGCAGAATGAATAAGAAAACATAATCCATCAATATGCAATCTACAAGAGGCAAACCCTTTACACAAAGAAAAAATTACAAAAAATGAGAGGATGGGGAAAATATCATGAATATGAATCAATAAAATAGCAGAGTGGCCGCATTAAGTTCTGATAAAATAAAATAAAAATAAATTTTAAGGCAAAATCCAGCACAAAAGATAAAGAACGGTGTCTAATGATGAAAGAACCAATTAAACAAGAATAAAGAATGGCAATAAATACCCATTCCTGCAAAAAGAGATCCCCAAGTTAATCAAATTCTTACAGAACTAAAGAAAAATAAGACAACTCTACAATAATAGTAGAAGATTTTTATATACCACTTTCCATGAGGGATAGAACAAATAGAAAAAGCTGAAATATACAGCACATCTAAACAACACAACCAATCTACTTGATTTATAGAAATATACAAACATTTCTCCTGATAACAGCACATAGACATTCCTTTCTAGCCCCCTTGGACAGCCTCCAGAATAGACCATACATTTGGTGACAGAGCTTGCCTAAATGACTTTAAAAATATTTAGATAATACAATGCATATTCTCAGAATATAGTGCTAAAGTTAGAAATTAATGCTAGTTAGATCAAGAAGGAAAAATACATGGGAATTGAATGATAGTATCCTGCTTAAAAACTACTGGGTCTAAATCTATATTCACTAGAAAAGCTGAAATAATAAAGATTAGAGAATAAATAAATGTAATAGAAAACTGAAAAACAATAGAAAGAACAAACAAGATAAGAAATTAGTTCTTTGAAAGGATTAACACCAGTAAACCAGGTTGACATGTATGTTTTGGAGACCAATTCAGGCCATTACATAGGGAAGATTAGATAAATCCCAGAATATTGAGCAAATCTTTAAAATAATCTACTGTGGTAAGCGTATACATCCCCTTGACCTATATTTTGTATGCTAGAATTATTTTTTTCCTATCCTATGCTGGGATGAAAACCTTTGGAATAACCTCCTATAATCTTTCAGTAACAAGAATATTATTACAGTATATGACTGTGTTAGATATAGGCTGGTGGTATAGTGGTTATGCAGAAGTTAGCAGTTGTAAAATACCACCCACTCCAAGGGAGAAAGATGAAGTTTTCTAATCCCACAGAGAGTTATAATCTTGGAACCCTGCAAGGGGAGTTCTACCTTGTTCTACAGTATCACTGAGTTGCAGTCAACCAGATGGCAGTGATTTTTTGGTTTTGGAGTACTAAACTATTTGAGAAATTTTCCATTCAATTTGTTTCAACCACAATTAGGACTCTCCAGACTTGAGAATCATGTGGACTAAGAGAGTCCAAGATACAACAGCGATTTGACATTTCTCATCAACTTTTTTAAGGATTCTTACAAAATTTTGGAAAACTTTTGCAATTTATTATAATTCTGAGTTTTTCCAAGGAATAAAAGTAATATAAAAAGTTAATATCTAGTTTGGAACAGATTTTAAAAGACATTTACGGAATTGGTTTCATGTTTTCAGCAGGTAAAACGTAAAGTTGAGATGAAGTATAAGCGGATTTCAAAAGTTGTGTGGAAAACAGAATTAAAAGTTATTAGATTTTTCTTCATGAACTTTGTACATTTTAGTAGAGGAAATTTTAGAACATCAGAACAGAAAAGAATTAGTGAAGATTATAAAAGAGGGAGAGATGCCAAAGGTCTGAGATGGTCCTGGGACAGTTTGGGTAGATGGAACAGATATCTAGAATTATAATTCCTTTTTTGTTAATTAAATTTGAAATATTATCCCACAAAAGAGCATTCACTTTCATCATGTCTTTTAGAAAATCCAAAAACTCAACTTAAATATGTTTCTCATTATTTCTGTTTAATTTGGGAATCTTTCTTTTCTAACTGCTGCACAAGAAAATTTGACCTAGACAAATATTGGCATACTTCAGACCATTGACCATGGTTGTGAATGCTCTTGGGACCAGGCAAAGTATATTGGAAAGTACCCATTCATTATTTAAATGTAAATATATTATATATAATGATGGGGAAATAGATCTACATGCATATCTTTATAAGTTTAGTATTACTGTAGTAGATTGACCTTGGGCCTTGACTCAAGTACTCCCTCAATGCAAGAACGCTTTGTTCTATTAAACTGGCATTCCATTTTGCTCATCTTCCCAACACAATCCCTGAAGACAAAGTGGGTGCATAAGCAAATGTGGTGAAGAAAACTAATGGTGACCGGCTGCCAAAAGATATAGCATTTGGGGTCTCTAAGGCTTGAAGATAAAGAAGTGACCATCTAGCCCAGAAGCACAAAACCTACATGAAAAAAGCACACCAGCTTCTGTGATCATGAAGTGTCAATAGGGTCAGGTATCAGACACAAGGCATCAAAGAACAAAAAATCCTATCATTGTGAATGAGTGGGAGTACAAGGAGCAGATTCAAAGCCCAACTATAGGCAACTGGATATCCCCTTATGAAAGGGTAATGGGAAGGAGACCAGTCAGTCAGGGTGCAGTGTAGCAGTAATGAAACATACAACTTTCTTTTTGTTCTTTTTTTCCCTTTCAGTTATTTAATGCTTCTTCTCCACCCACCCCACTATTATGATGTGAATTCTACCATACAAATCCGGTTGTACAGAGGTTGTACACTGGTACAGATAAGAACTGGAAACACACAGAAACCAGGACAGGTAAAACCTTCAGGACCAATAATGAGAGTAGTGATACCAGGAAGATAAGGGGAATGTGGGGGAGAGAGAAGGAACTGATTACAATGATCCAAATATAATCTTCTCCCTGGGGGATGGACAACAGAAAAGTGGGTGAATGGAGACATTGACCAATGCAAGGCATGGAAAATAATAACTTATAAAGTATCAAAGATTTGTGGGGAAGGGAGGGGAAAATAGGAGCTGATATCAAGGGCTCAATAGAAAGAAAATGATTTGAAAGTTTTGATGACAACAAATGTAAAAATGTGCTTAAAACAATGGATGTATGTATAGATTGTGATAAGAATTTATGAACCCCCAATAAAATGATATATATATATATATGCACTGAATTGTATCAAGTTTGAGAATCTTCAAACTTTTGAGTTTTCCCCATTGTTTGTTTTCTAATTTCTGTACCAAAAATTGCATTTATACACTATTTGAAACCTTAAACCATGGACCAGCGATGTGAGTAGTTTTGTTCTCAGGCAGTGTACTAATCTGGGTAAACTAAGGAAATAAGTCCACAGAAACTTATATGTATAAGAGAGAGTTTTTCATAAAGCGTAAGTGTAACAATAAGAAAGAATCCCAACCCAGTGATGTCCAGGTCCATCAGTCCAACATTAGCCCATATGTCTGATACCAATCTACAAAGTCCTCCCCAGTCTCACAAAACACGCACAATGATGCTGACTGCAGGAGGAAAACTAACTCAGTGAGCATGGAGGCATCTCAGCACTGGCAGGGATTTCCACTTGGCTGCTCCAGCACCCATGGTTGCAACAGGGTAGGTCCAGGTGACTTTACCTCAAGCATGTCTTGCAGGGAGTGAGTCTTGTCAGCTGAAGCAGGGAACTGACTAACTGACCCTGGTTGGACCATCAGAAAGCAAGAGACCTAAGAACTGGAAAGGCAAGGCTCACTGAGCCATTTATTTCTCCAGTCTTCAATCGATCCCACTTGTGTTTATTGGCCTGGTTGCACAATAAGTATTAACTTCTCAGGCAGCATACACTGGAAACTCAATTACTGCAGATACTGTTAGATTAAAATTTAATACTTATTAGATGTCAATAAGGTGATTAAATAAAAAACAAAACATTTCACCAAAAGAGCATAAAGATAACCCATAGGCTAAGAAAAATGCTGACAAAGATAAATCAAGAAAGGAATAAATCTGACATTTATAGAAAAATTCAACACTTCAATAAAACAGATAAACAACACAAAGCATGGATAGGGGGCATGAATACATCAGCAAATAATAAATTCATATGGCCAAGAAATAAAAGAAAGAATGTTTCCGATCTTTAGCCTTTTGAGAGATGCAAATCAAAACAGCAATGAAATTATCACCTCACCTTGTCTTTGAAAACAAAGTTTAAAGCAAACAAGCAAATAAAACAAGATAATAACAAATGCTGGTGAGGGTGTGAAGATACAGGAACATGGCTGTTAATACAGTCAAATAATACAACCACTATGAAAAGTGGCATAGTGCATCAGCAAAAAGTTTGGAATGAAAGCACCGTGTGACCCAGCAAATCTCTAATATACATGCACTAAATAGTTGTGTGCACACATATGTTCATCATAGCATTATTCACAATAGAAAAAAAGAAAGAAAATGAAAATTCCCTATGGTGGAAGCACAGACAACTAAACTTCTACAAGAGGGAAAAGAGAAAACAGAGAGAGGTCAGGGCAAGCTATTGGGAGGTTTGATAAATAATTTAAATTGTTGAACAAAAATTTGATCTGAAATGTGAACTTTCACCATCTATTTCATAATAAAAACGTTTTCTTTTTAAAAACACTGCATAGTTCCTGAAACTCTCAGTGTCACTTCTACAGTGTCCTATAGGGTCACCATGTGTCTGAATTATTGACTTTATGGCCGACTTGGATCTGCTGCACAAGACCTCTTTACAACATTGAAGAGCAAAGATGTTCCTTTGAGGACTAAGGTGCACCTGCCCCACATTATTATGGTACTCTCCATTGTATCATGTGAAAACTGGACATTGAATAAAGAAGGCCATAGACAAATCGATGCACTTGAATTGTGGCACTGGAGAAGAAAATCTTGAACGTACCAAGGAATGCTAAAAGAACAAACCAATCTTTATTGGAAGAGGTAAGGTCTTCTCAGTAATGCCTCTCAGAGGTAAGGATAGCAAGATTTCATCGTACATGCTTTGGGTAGATTGTCAAGCACAACCAGTCCCTGGAGAAGAGCTTTATGTTTGTTTTCGTGGAGGGCCAGAGACAGAGGAAAGCTTTGAGTGACAGGAGTCCACACAGAGGCTGTATCACTGGGCTCAGGTATGGGAACAGTTGCAAGGAGGGCACGGGACCATGTAGTGTTTCACTCTTTCGTGCATAAGGTCTCTATGTGTGGGAGTCAACTCAAGGGCAACTAACAAAAACGCAGACAACAGGACCAAGGACATTTGCTTGGTGTATACAAACAAGCTCCCTATTCTTGACCGATTTTTAGAAACATAATTATTTTAAATTAGGCTTTGTCAGAGAACCACCAAATAGCTTTTAAGAAATTAAAAAATTCAAAGTATGTACACTATCTCCATTCTAGTCATACACTTTTCTCTAAAAATAAGTCAAAGAATAAGAGAAATAAGTCAATTAATAAATTAAAAATCTGAAGTGACTAAGTAGACTACATGGAGAAGAACTGCATGCTTTAATAGAGAGTCAGCAGGAGAGGAAGACTGTTAAGAGTTGGATTGACCCCGGGGCTGCAACAATAGGCTCAAGCCTAAGGACAATCATGACAGTGGCACAGGACAAGCCAGTATTGCAGTCTGCTGTACACAGGCGCCCTAGATGTTAGAGCAAACTCAATGAAAACTAACTGCAACAAGGGATTAAAGTAAAAGGAAGTTAGAAAATGTGGAGCTTTTAGTCTAAAAAGGCTGATTTTTTAAAAATCAGAAGGATTGATAAAACGTGAGAATATATCATTTAATAATTGTTTCATAATCTGCTGTTTCTCATGAGGCTAAAAAGGAAATTTTATTTGTATGAGATTTCTTTCACTTTACTGTGTTCTTTTATTTTCAGATTCAAATCAGCATATTTGAACAGCTGCTCCTTTGTGTCTGTTCCTATGACTGCTTATTATGCTCATCAATGCATTCTCTACTCTTATACCAATACAAGCTTTTTCTTCTCTACCTTTAAGGTGCACTGACTCAAAAAATAACCAAGATACTCTTTAATATTAATTCCACTCTGAAAGAGGAAAATGTCTTTTTCTTCTTTCAAGTCAAATTTATGTGGAAAGGGGGCACTTATATATACGAATTATAAAAAAATACATAGACATGGAAGTGTAATAAAAAATACATTGCCAGGCCTGCCCAAATATTCTCATTAGGCTTGCTCCTCCAATTACAAATGGGACACCACGAAAGAACACACAGGAATGGAAGGTCTTCATTTCTGAGACATGAAGAGTTTCAGACTATAAACTTTAATTCTGTGTCTGAAGGCAAGGATATTTATATATTAAAAGAAAACACCTGAAAAAGTAGTTCAAACTCAGAGACACTAAAAAGGATATTACATATTCTAGAGAAAATGATCGATAATGAGGCAGTTAAATGCATTGAAAGGCACCCTGCCTTGAAGCTTTAGAGAAGAAATTGAAACCATATCTAAACCCACAGGCAAAAAAAAAAAAAAAAAAAGGTAAGCTGGAAAAACCACCTGGTCTCAACAATGCTCTCTCTGGCAAAGCTCATAAAAGCAACTGCCAATTATGTAATGAGTACTCTTAAAATTTCTCAGTGCACATGGAAAAACAGAGCAATACTCAGAAGCCTGGTACAAATAAATGGCATAAAGATGGTTAAATAGAGAGAATGGGGAACAAGAAAGGACCACAGATCAGGCCCTGGAAAACTCCCTATTCCAATCTAGTCAGTCACAGGGCTCGAGTGCTTCCATAAAATTATCCCATGCACCAGATGTGCAAGACCAATACCAAGAAGCAAGAAGAGACATAGGGGTAAGTGTTGGTAAAGAAAGTTGGCTAAGTCTGTTGGTCTGAGTAGACTAGAGAAACATTCATAAGCATGCATATGTATATAAGGGAGACGTTTATATTCAAGAAGAATGGAAAGCATCCCAACTCAATCCAATCCAAGTCCATAAGTCTGATATTAGTCCATATGTCTGATACCAATCCATAAGTCCTCTTCAGAGTCATGAAGCACATGCAAATGATGTCAGGACAATCATTGGCCAGTGGGTGGAGTGTATCCAGTCCTGTGTATCCAGTGTTGATAGAAGCAGCTCAGCACAGTCAGGAGTCTCCATGTGGCTCTTCCAGCTTCAGAGGTCTGGTTCCATCAAGGTAAGCTCATGTAGCTTCTCCTCCAAGATGTCTCACAGGGAGCCCACCTTGTGTTTTGTCTACGAGAGTGGCTTCAAGAGACTGAGTCAAGTCTTAAAATTCCAATTGGGAAATACCAGGAGACTTTCCAGAATTCTCAGAAGAAAGCCATGCCCACACAGAGGCCTGATTGGCTATCTCCAGATTGACAGGTTAGACTCCACCCCTACATTCCCAATCCTGAAATTGACATGATTACACGAATGCCACACACACTAAGCCTACAGCTGCCCAGTGGGAGCATGGCAAGATTTTGTACTCTCATACATAGCTACAGTCTCAGCAACCCATAAGGCATTTCTCCTCTATGTCCACTCAAGGGCAGTGACCTTGGGTTTCCGTGGAAGGATGAGCAGGTGTTCTAATGGTGTGGTGGATTATCCATAGAGCTGCTATCCACATAATCAGGAGTTACCATTCCCCAGCCATTCCCAGAGAGAACTATGAGGCTGGCTGCACCTGTAAAGCTTCAAAGTTCTCGGAGACCCAAAGGAACAATTCTGCACTGTCTTCTAGGGTAGCTATGCGTCAGAATTGACTTGATGGCAATGAGTTAGGAGTTTGGGGTTTGGGGTCATCCAGTTTCTTTGTTACCTTTGTATGATTAGATTTTAGTCCCTTTATAAAGAGGGCAATTGTAAAGTTAAGAAATGACATCACTTAGCCCACTGCTCTCACAATGAAGCCATCCCAGAAACCAGTAGCTACAAAGTGTACAGTGAAAATTAGGACTGACTTCAAGGAGATGAGTGATCACCCCCAGCAGCCAATCCATGGGGGGTGTAGGATGCTCTATAGATTCTGAGTCACCAAAGCCCTCTTTTCAAAAACCCTATGTAGGGTCACTCTCAGCCTCATCATAGAATGAACTTGAGGGTAGTGGATTTGGTTTTATTATTATTATAGGGGCAGGTTTTTTGGGTCATGTAAAGAATTAAAGTTCATGGTTATTAACTGAAAGTTTGAAGGGTTATGCTCCACTAGAGACACTTCAGAAGAGAATCCTGGTTACCTGCTTCCAAAGTACCAGCCTTTAGAGACTCGACGGGTCACAGAACTATTCTGAGACTCATGGGGATGCTTTGTGTTGACTCAACTGTCATGGAATTTGCCATCTGAGAACACATCTAAAAGAAGAGATTGTAGAGAAAGTGAACCCAGTTCAAGAGAAAATATATCCTCTTAATTGATTCAACAAACATATATTCAGGACATTCCAAGAGTGGAAACATGCTAAGAGTTGGATTTATAAAGCTTTGCATTTTTTTTCTTAAAAAAAAAACACGTTTCATTTCCTTTGTTGCCATAACATCCAGGTGGCGGTCATGTATTTGATATCAATTTCACAAATGGAAGTTTAGTGGTGGAGTCTAGCCTGTCAATCTGGAGATAGCCAATGGGACATCTCTGGGTATGGCTTTCTCTCAGAATTTTGGGAAGTCTTGCGGTATTTCCCTCGTGAAGACGAGAGATCATCTCACAGGTTGTTGGGAGTCGCTCCACTGGCAAGACAAGATGGCAGTGTCTGAGGAAGGGGAAGAGCTGAGGAGAAGCCCCACAGCCTTACCCTGATGAAGCCAGACTTCTGAAGCTGGAGAGGCCATGTGGGGACCCCAGTCAGCAATGAGTTGCTCCTGCCACCACTCGATGCTATTGATAGACCCTGAGCCCTGGAAGTGAGGAGCCATGGGGAGACCCCTGCCAGCACTGGGATTCTGCACCCACTGACCTGAGTAGGAAGGAGACATTAAAGACTAGTATCGGATAGATGGGCTAATATCAGATTTGTGACTTTGTACTGGGCTGGGTTGGGATGCTTTCTCAATGTTCCATTACTTTTATATATAGACCATTCCTTTATATCCATATGCGAGTCTATGAAATTTGTTCCTCTGGCCTACTCAGACTAAAGCAAAGGAGACTTTATAGACTGGTATCAAATATATGGACTAACATCAGACTTATGACTTTGGACTAGACTGGGTTGGGATGCTTTCTCAATGTTCCATTCCTCTTGTATATAAACATTTCTCATATCCATATGTGTGTCTATGAATTTGCTTCTCTGGTCTACCCAGACTAACACAGTAAGACATGACAAAATAATCATAATTTAAAAATTGTCAAGAGTTTGTGAGGAAGGGAGGTTGGGGAGGGAGGGAGAAATATGAGGAGGTAATACCAAACACTCAAGTAGAAAGAAAATCTTTTGAGAATGATGATGGCAGCAAATTTACAAATGTGCTTTACACAATGGATGGATGGATGGTGATAAGAATTGTACAAGTTCCCAATAAAATGGTTTTTTAAATAATAAGGCTTTAGAAGCAGTATGGAGCAATTCCACTCTGTTTTAGAGTGTCCGCATGAATCAGAATTAACTTGGTGATAGAATTTATTTAGTCATTATTTGTTGGATCTAGATTTTAGTTCTTCTTGACAGAAAAAAATATTCTCGGATATTTTAAAAGAATTATTTTCTCACCTCACTATCTTTGCTGTATCATAATTCCATCTTCACAAGGAAGAAGAAGAAATCTGGTATAATTCTGCTCTTTAAGACACTCCAGGTAGCTTCCATTACTTAGCATCATCATCTGCCTGTTATTTTACCTAAAATCTATACTATATGTTTAATAGCTCTGAGACACAACCAACTTGATTACAGTGAACTTGTTTTGGGATCCTGGAATATCATATCATTTGGGGGGAGAGTATATCATATTGTTACATTTTTTGATAGTGTGATCCCCAAATCTTTTCTTCTATCTATATCCTGCTCCTACATAGTTAACAAAGTAGTTTTCAACCATGGTGAATACTTCTCTCCCCTCGGAACATCTGGCGATATTGGATGATATTTTGGCTGTTGATTTGGTATGGCAGATAGGATAGAGGACATGGAAGAAGCATCTGGTGGTTAGAGACCAAGAGAGCTTCTAAATCTTTTACAATCCACGGGACAACCTGCTGCTGCTGCGATGTCACTGCCCCTAATCTAGTGCTACACAGAAGGGCTCTTGCCTTCTGCTGACCAAGAATGATCAAGAGAGACACAGTGTTTCCACACAAGGCAAGTTTTATAAGAGAAGAAGCTAGAGAGTGGAGACAAAGGAGAACCCAAGCAGCACATACTCTCATCTCACTAAAGCTTGGGCAGTGGAGTTCAGGGAAGTTGTACATAAATATTGAATTTGGAAGAAAGTTGGAGTCTTCTTGGCATAGGTGGGCTATGGTAATAGGGTGCACACACAGTTCTCCAAGATGAATCCTGATTGCAAGGGATACTGGTATGATACTGGATTTCTTAGGAGGTGTTGTACATGCTCACTATGGTCTTTGATGGGCAGGCATTGCAGCCCAGTGCAAGAGCTGGGTTTCCTGTAAAGCAACTTTGGAGGGATAGGAATACTCAGTTTGCCAATTTGCCCCAGAAAATGGGTTTTCACACACCTGTGTGACTATCTTACATTTTGGCTTTTGGTATCACTTGTTTCAAGTGAAGTCCTGTGGGAAGGGGTTCCCAGAATAATTTCAGGGAGTTCTTGGGGTCTTTCTAATGATTATGTGTAGAACCTTTGGATGCCTTCCTTTGCTTCTGATATCTATGATTTTGAGTATGTAAGAGATTGCCTTTTGGGAATCTCAATGCTCTCATGATTACAATAGAATATGATATGGTGGCTGCCCTGCCAATTCCATATGATTATTGTGAAGTTAGCGTGAGGTTAGATAGATGAAAACACATTGAAAACTGTGAAGTAATATATTAGTTTGATTCTCAGTTAATTTTAATATAAAATACACTGTATTATATACAAAGATATTGTTTGCTGGAATGATTTTATGTGTGTTTAAAACCTAAGTGAAAAAAGTTTGAGGCTGCACACGTGTTATTTTCTTCTCTTAAATCATTGCCCATGCATCCTGGACAGTAAAGGGACTTTGTTTTAGGGCTCTTCGGGGATATAGGCTTTTTATCCCTCTTTGGGCATGAAAGAGGAGGGTGGGGGGGCATGAGAAGGCAGCACCAATGTGTACAAGAGGGAAGAGGCATTCCAAAGTGGATTGTGGTGATGATTACACAAAAATTTTGAATTAAAAAAAAAGTCCTACAGCTTACTGTCTAACCCATAGATTGGAAACTTGCCTGGACTTGAACTCACCTGCTTCTACAATGGTGTGCACCATTTTCTTGGTGTGAATTTCTCTCTCTAGGTACATCTAGAAACTTCATTGGTTTTTCCTTCTCTAGTGAACCCAGTCTAATACGGGACATATTTTTCACATTTTTTCATTGTTTATTTTATCAAGGTACACAAATTGCATTGTTGTATATATTTTAAAACAAAACTTTGCACTTCCTTTATCTAGGCCTTACACATTAAAACATTTTGTTGTTTCTGAATTCTCATATTGTCTTTTAGCACTGTGAATGTAATAGTTTTCAATCTGTAGATAGCTTGCATTATCTGCAATAGTTTTAGGCCTGTAGATATGTAAATCTAATGAGACTATTTATACTAAGGTTATTTTTTTGTAAATATAACCATAATATATTTCAAGGAATAGTTCAAAAGCAGAATATAACTTGCAATGGCCTAGTTTGTTTTCTCTCAATAAAAGTAAATTAGATTTACAGGGCTCAGCCGTTAGTGATTTGACTGCTTGATTTCGGATTTCCATCATATGGAAAGTTTTATGGGAGTTACATAATGGCACCACAGATTTCCTGGGCTCAGCTTTGTTTTGCAGTAGCTGTGAGCTGCTCCTCAATAATAGACTATAACACTGTGGTGACACATTGTCACTCCCCAGAATCCCTCTGGCAATATCTGCACAATTATAAACAAATGTTGCAGAAGAAAAGATGCAGGTGCAATAAATGGTAGAGTCTTAGTGTAGAGAGCATTTCCAAATGACCTAATTATGAAAAACTACTCTGAGAGATACAGTGTATGTGGCCCCGCAAAGGAAATGTCAGGCTCTGTCCAATGATGAAATTGATGAAGATGTAATGAGTACTACTAATTTTCCTCAGTGTCAGAAGCCACTATGTCATGGCCCTCAATTGAGGATTTTTTTTTTATTGAGGATTCTTTTTTTATTCTTAAGGCTACTAAACAGAATATGGTGGGTTCCGTAGTGGCAATAAAAGGATTTTGTAATAACAGAAACCTGTTTTATTTCCAGCTGACTGACTTGCTTGGTAGATTTAGGCTGAACCTATTTTTTGCAACCTAATAGGTTAATCGACTTGAACAAGAATGCAAGTCATCCCTATTGTGCCTATCAATCTATCAATAACTTTTGATATTATTATCTTTAACAATAATGACTGAGTATGTTTAAGAGATACTGATAGTGGAAAACTGAGATCAGAAGTTTAAAATCCTAATTAGGCCAGGGGAGCCGTGGTGACATTGTGAATTAGGGGTTGGTTTGCAAGCTGCAAGGCTAGCAGTTTGAAACACCAGCTTCCCTGCAGGGGAAAGATGAGGTATTCTACTGCCGCAAATAGTTCCAGTCTCAGAAAATCACAGAGGCAGTGCTACCCTCTCTGAGAGGGTCATTCTGAGTAGGTACTGACTCTATGAGTAGTTGATAACCCAGAAAACCCAGAAGAACAGCTCAAATCTGTCTCACTCTGTCTCCAGGAGTTGAAATTGAATTGACTCACTGCAGTGAATATGTATGCAATTAAAACAGGGAAAGAGACAAAGAAGGAAAGGAGATAGTAAGCAATGGCTTAAGGTTCTGGCCACCTAAGAATATTTTGCAAAAAGTAATTGGTAAAAACATCACACTCTGGGGGAAATTGAAAATATTTGAAATCATACACCCCAAAGACCTAAACAAAAAAAAATCACAAGATAAAGAAAAAAATAACTCATTCAAATTAATATGATGAAGAAAATTATCATGAATCTAGAAAGGAAGGAACCGTGAAAAAATTGAAGAAGCTAATAGATCAATACTAATTGTAATTACAGCAATTCAGGTAAACAGACAAAGAACTAAAGAAATTATGCAAGGACAAGATGAGAATGCAAGAGATAATGCAATTGAAAGGGATGATAGCTAAATGAGAAACAGAAGGACTTAGCAACAGTGTTAATTAGAGTTTAATTAGTGTGGTGCAATAAAATTACTGCTCTTCTACCTGTAGGTTTTGTAACTTTCACAAAATGGCTGGCTAGAAATATGCAAATTTGAAGTGCTAGAGACTCACTGACGGGACTGAGTACCTAGCTAGTAACTTATGAAAGGGGCATGGAACCCTAGAACAGGGATTGGTCAGTTTAGCAATTATGCTAGGCTGAAAATGAGCCATCCAAGAAATCAAAAAGCAATGCATCATTTCCAACATCGACCCCATAATTGTGAGTATTTTCTATGAGTTTTGTTTAGCCATCGCACTGAGTTTATTGAATTCAGCATAGAAACAGAGAGCGCCATTGAAAGGATGGTTGGTGTGATGGTGAAATTGTGTGTCTTCTTGGCCACGCCTTTAAGAAAATATGGATGGCGTCCAATCTATCAATCAGAGCACAGCCTAATAAACCCTTGGGTGTGTGGACTACTTCCAAGAGATAGTTAGGAAAGCTGGTCTCTCTCTTGCACCTCTTCTCTGTCCTGCTTTCTTAGATCCTGTTTTCTGGGGTGGGGGCCTGTGCTACCTGATGACCTTGGGAGCTGTGGGTGCCCTGCCATGTTTGCACCAATCTCAGATGCAGGTGGTTTGGTACCCAGCAGAGTGTCACCTCCCAGCTTCCCACTCCACCTTCCTCCCTCACTGGCCAGCACCTATGGGAATCTGGAGGTGCCTTGAACTTGTAACAGATTCATGGACTTGAGTTGGACTGGGTTGGCCTGTTTCCTTGCTATAAGGTTCTTTATTATACATTTATGATTGATACTGGTTTCATTTCTCTAGAAAGCTCAGCCGAATAGAGTAGATATTAGAACTGGTCAAATGTTTAGAGGGTAGAGACATGTCTGATTACCACCTCATAGAAATCAGCCTGAAACTGTTGCTCTTGATGTTCCTCCCTCTAGAGAAATTACAGCAACTAGCATACCATCTCTATCACCATTGTTACAACCAGGCAAACAAATCAGTGCATTTGTAGACACGATAGTTAAAATTACAGACTGTAAAGCAGTAAGAATGAAGGCTCAAGAAGACTGAACATAGTTTCATAGAATTATGGGACAACAAACCTGATAAATATATCATGAGAATTCCAGAAGGTTATGAGAGAGAGGAATAGAGAGAATGTTTGAAGAAATGATTGAAAATTTCCCCAGTCTAACAATGTATGTGAATGTACAAATACAACAAGTTCAGAGGATTGCCAATATGACAAACCTAAAGAGATCTGCACCTCTAGGTACCAAGGGAGACTTTTAAAAAGTAAAACTAAATATAAAAAGAACATTATAAAAGCAGTTGAAGAAGCAAGAAGCCACAATGAAAAACTACCTAGTAACAATAAATGCTGATTCCTTTTTCATTAGAAACATTTGAGGCCAGAGAGCAAAGTTCTGAAAGAAAGTAAAAAAGGTCATCTACTATTACAATATCCAGCACAATTGTCCTTTAAGAATGAGGGTGACATTAAAACACTCCCAGAAACAAGAAGATGAGAGTTCATATGCAACAGCCAAGTCACAAAAACTATGAATTGAAGCTCTTTACATCAAAGGGAAGACACTAGAATTATTTCCATAATAAAAGAAACCTCACTGGCAAATGTAAGGAATACTAAAAAGGTATCCATGTTTGGTAATTCTACATGCTTTTAAATAAAAATAGGCAAGGATAAATTTGTGCTATATAAAATATATTTAAGGACAGCAACAAAAGGGAGGAGAATAATGGAATATAGAATTTCTTATATATAACTAAAGCTAAGTTAGTTCTACCTTACCTTCAGATGCCACAAAACACACTGTTAAATGGTGTATTCTTAGTGACCACTAAGAAAATATCTAAAAATTACAGGGGAACAGAATCAAAACATCTGAAAAGGAAGGGGGAAAGGAACCAAATTGACTTACTACAAGTAAACCAAAAAATTATGAAGAAAAGCAGCAGTAAAAGGAGAGGGACTAAGAATAACTAAGTCATAAAAACAAGTAACAAAATGATGAATGTGACATTTCTTATCAGCAATGTTAGTGAATGTAAGTGAACTAAATGTTTCAACCAGAGAACAGAGAATGGAAGATCAAACAAACAAACAAATGAATGCAGTATATGCTATTTACAAGAAACACACTTCAGACCAAAGATACAAATAAATTGTTATGGAAAGGGCGGGAAATAGATAAATTCTATGTGAGGGTTGAGGCTGTGAGTCCACTGGTCTGGCTGACAATTCTCAATGGTTAGACTCTTGGTTATGTGTGGGATCTGGCCCCACAAACTGAATGGGTCTTTCGGAACGACTTCGCAATGATGGAAAATAAGATATTCAGACAAGTGAGACACAGGGCCTCCTCCCAATATTGAGATCAAGAGAGTGAATATATTTTTCAATGGATATATAGAATCATGGGACTTATACATCTTTCAGCAGGCATACATGTCATTGAGTGAATACATAACAGAGTGGATGGGTAATAGAATGAGCCAGTGGCCCAACCTCACATGTTCTTAAGCCCTCCCCAGGGGAACAATCTATGATCAATGTCAGACTCAAAAGGGAGTTAGGGTGGAATGGGCAATAGAATTTTATTGCTCTTAACTACAGAAAACCTCTGAGTTTAGAGTGAGCAGTCAGGTTCATCTTTCACAACAGCTTCTGTAGTAGGGACTATTTTCAGTCACAAGAATGTTCATTGAGCCATTTTTATCTCATATCCATGAGAGCCTTCTCCCACCAGAGATGACCTTCCAGACTGTGATTATGAGCATGGAGAACTTGACCACTGACTTCCTCATCCGGTCGCCTATTTTCCCATAGTTATGTTATACTCATCCCCCATGATGTAATTCACTACATAACACCCACTTGAAAAGGCATCTCCTCTGGGGTATGGCCTGCTTCCAATATAAATGGACATTCTGGAAAAACTCTGGCTTTTGGCTTGATCTGAATCTTGTATCTGACTCATCATCATCTGACTTCAGCTCTTTGGACTTGAGGCTGCAGCTGGTTGTATTGCTTACCAATTCTGGGCCACTATTATGTTGCACCTATGAATCCGCAAGCTGCCATTTTACCTGCCATTCTTAAAGTTGTTGTTTCTGTGGCAAACAGTCTGACATGAAGAACTGCTGATCTTGGGCTTGTCGGTCCCTGCAGATAAGTTAGGAAATTCTACAGTCTGACATCTGACCCACGAACTTAGATCTTGCTATTTTATATAACCTCATATGCTATTGTGTTAGGCAAGGTTCTTTAGAGAAACAAAACCAGGACACTCTTGGATATAGATTCAACTCACTTTCAGGGATTAGTTAATAGGAAATACTGCCAGGTCCAGGATCAAGGAAGCAGACCATAGAGTTTTCTCTTAGGCAAGCAGTAAGAGTCTGCCTGCAGACAGTAGACAGCAGGGTGGGTCAGCATCATTCAGTGATTTGGGATTTAATAAAACAGTCCATGATGGCATCTTGAGCTCAGGCTTGGTGACAGAATTCATCAGCCACAAGCTCAGGCAATGTACACACCAGCAGTGTGACAAAGCAGATTTTGAAAGAGCCTCAAGCTCTAGGAGCATGATCCATGGGTTGACTGGGTCAGTAGGTAGCTGAGGCAGACAACTGCCCTAGGTAGTAGCACGCTAGTCCAATCATCAGAGAATAAGAAGGATATGGGATACCGGCTATCTTTATTATTTTAGTAATCCTCCAATGAAGCTGTGGTTCACGTGTTCCTATTGACCTACTCAGCACAATAAACCTATCATGGCAATTTTCTTAAGATAAATATCTTTTTTAATATATAAAAGCAATATGGGAAATACACTAATATATCATAGACACATATGTGTGCATATTTAATATATTTATATTTAGCTGCTTTTGTTTTTTCAGAGAGTTCAGATAAGACGCCTTGCAAATAATACCCTAAGGAGAACTCAGTGGTTATCTTAATATCAGTCTTTAAATAGACTTTAGTGCAAAAACTGTGATAAAAAAGTGATAAAGCTAGATCTTATTTAGTGATAAATTGGTCAAACGATCACAAAAATTTGACAGTGTTGTGTTTTCAACAATTTTATAGCCATATAATTCATATATCATACAATTCAATAATTCAGTAACAAGAAGAGTTGTACAAACATCATTATAGTTAATTTTAGGATATCTTCTTAATTCTCATACACATCATTATTAGCTCATTATTCTCCCCCCAGCCCCACTCCCAGTCTCCCTCAGGGAACCATTATTCTAGTTACTGACTATAGACTTACGTATTGCAGACTAATATACAGAGAAATATTATCCTTCTCCTCAAACAAACAAACAGAAATATGACAATAATAGCAAAACAAAACATATAGCGACCTCAATAGATAAGAAAGCAGAAGATATTAAAAACCAGAACAAATTTAAAATGGATCAAAAAGCAGATAAAATAAGGTGTTAAGTTTTGATCTAATGACATCTGCAATAATCTACTTTCCAATACATACCAATAGTCATAAACTTCTATGCACTTAAATATGAAGAGCTAAAACTGAGAACTTAAGGGAAACATCAAAAGCACTACAATAATTTTAGGCTTTCATATACTACTTTCCATATTGGGCAGACCATCTCGAAAGCAGATTAAGAAAGATGCAGAAGACTTAAATGATAACTGTAAACCAGCTAGTCTCAACAAACACTTTTCCCCCAAACTATGAAATTTGCAATCTGTGTTGTGTTTTGCAAATAATGTGCATCATCTATATATTTTCTGATAATTGCTCCCTTCCTTAAAGAGACATTTTTGTAAGCTGCTGTGCAAATTTTATTTTTGCTACATTGCTTTAAGTTTTTAAAAAACATCCTGCAAGAAAGCCTTCCTGGAAGAGAAAGCCGCTGGCAAACAATGTGGAAGGCAAGCATTATTTGCATAAAACAGTATTCAAATGCACAGTGGTCATTCTTCAGAATAAACCACATTGGTTTACAAAATACATCTTGATAAATTTTAAAAGAATTAAACAACACAAAGGATTTTCTTAGGCACAATGGAGCAATGCTAGAAATCAATCGTTGGAAAATTAACAAAAATATGGAACTATACAAATATATATAAATTAAAAATTACTATTAAACTACCAATAGGTCAAGGAAGAAATCAAAATTTGAAAAAAGCATTTAATAAAATCTAACAGCTTTTCTTTATGAAATTCTCAAGAAGGCTAGCATTAGAAGGAAAGTCCTCAATATGCTAAAGAGGACATATTAAAAAAAATCAACAGTCAACATTATAGTTAATGAAGAAAAGATTGAGACCCTTCTCCATTTCTAAATTGGGTGCAAGACAAGGATGCCCATTATCACTACTTCTATTCAAAATTATATTGGAGTCCTAGCCTTAGTCATATGGTAAGAAAATAAAAAAGGTCTCTAGATGGGAAAAGAAACAAAACTGATATTCCTGGTTTATAAGATTCTATAGACATAGATGGATGCATTTGAGTAATGGTGCTCGTGAAAAGTATGAGAAGTACCATGAACTATGAGAAGGAAGACACCCAACTCTATCTTAGAGGAAATATAGCTAGAATACCCCTAAGAAGTCAAGTTGACAAAACTTTATCTCATGTACATTGGGCATCTTTTAGGAGAGATCAACCTGGGAAAAGGACCTCATGTTTGGTAAAATGTCATTCATAAAGATGAAGGTCCTCAAGGAGAAGGAATGACACAGTGACCTCTGTGATGGACTCCTGCCTGAAAAGGAAATTGTGAGGGTGACAAAGGACAAGACAATACTTTATTTAGTTGCATACAAGGTTGTTATAAGTGGGAGCTATAAGTGGGAGCTGATTCAATGGCATCTAATAAGAATATATAGAAAATCCGAAAAGTCTGCAAGAAATGCGTAGGATGAGTAGAGAAGATTTGCGAAATTGCAGGTATAAGTCATTAATAAAAATTCACTTGGGCTTCTATATACTGGCAATGAGAAACCCTAAAAAGAATTCAGGGAAACATTACAACACTGTCTAAGAGGGTTAAATAGCTAGAAATAAACTAAAACAGAAATAGGAAAGACTTAGGTAAGGAAAATTATACAACATTTTTTAAGAGATTAAAGAAATTTTAAATAAATGAAAAGATGTTTGATTTGTGAAAGATACTTAAAGACATAATTTTGTTAAGATGTCAGTAGTATGCAAAGCAATTTAGAGTGAAAACCAACCAAAAACTCAACTGCCATCAAGTTGATTCTGCTACATAGCAATCCGTGATCTTTTTCCTTTTCCCCATTATTTTATCACGGGGCTGTTGCAGCTCTTCTAACATTCCATACATCATTTGTATCAAGTATATTTGTACACACGTGCTATCTTCATTTCCAAATATTTAACACTTGAGCCCTTGGTATAAGTTCCTCTTTCCGCCTCCTTTTATTGATAAATAATTTTACTGGGGACTCATACAACTTCCATCTTGATCAACACATACGTCAATTGTATGCAGACTACATTTGCACACTTGTTTCCATCATCACGCTCAAAACATCCTCCCTTCACTTTGGGCCCCAGTACCAGCTCCCTGTCTCTCCCCACCCTAATGAATCTTTACTAATTTACAAATTGTTATTTTTCATATCGTACACTGACCAATGTGTCCCTTCACTCACTTCCCTGTTGTCCGTACCCCAGAGAAAATGTTGTATGTAGATCCCTGCAATTGGTTCCCCCTTCTACTCCATCCTCCTGGTATCGCCACTCCCACCACTGATCCTGAAGGGATCATCTATCTTGAATTCCCCATGTTTCCGGGTCCAGTGTACATCCCTGGTCTAACTGGATTTGTCAGGTAGAATTGGGATCATGATAGTGGGTGGGAGGAAGCATTTGAGTCAGCAACTAGAGGAAAGTTACATATTTCAGTGCTGCTACACTGTGCCTCAACTGGCTCGTCTCCTCTCTGCAACCTATCTATAAGGGGATGTCACTTCACCTATTGAGGGCTTTTGGTCCCCAATCTGTACTTACTCTCATTTATAATGATATAATTTTTAGTTCTTTGATGTTTGATACTGGATCCCTTCGACACCTCATGGTCACACAGGCTGGTGTGCTTCTTCCATGTGGGTTTTGTTGCTTCTCAGCTAGATGGCCGCTTGTTTACTTTCAAGATTTTAAGACCCCAGGTGCTATATCTTTTGAAAGCCAGGCACTATCAGATTTCTTCACCACTCTTGCATATGTACACATTTGTCTTCAGTGATCATGTAGGAATCATGTAGGATCATGTAGGAATGCCAATTTAATAGAACAAAATGTTTTTGCACTGGAGAAGTACTTGAGTGGAAGTCCAATGCCCACCTGCTGTCCTAATAATAACTCTATAAGTATATGTGCATTGATCTATTTCCCTATCATATATATATTCACCTATGTACATTCCTGTATTTGGACCTCTATAAATGTCCTTTACCCCCAGTTCTTTCCTCTATTTCCTTTTACTTTCCTCTTGTCTCACTATCATGCTCAGCCTTCATTTGGGATTCACTATTTTCTCTCTGTTACATTGCTCTTGATCAGTCCTTATCAGACTTCTCACATCCGTCTTGTCACTGATTTTGAATCACTGGTTGTTTCCTTATCCTTGGGCTGGTCAAGACCACCTCCTTCCCCCCTTCTCCCCATCTCCCTTGTCTCCCTGAGAACATTAATACCACCATTTTTGCTTCCATACTGCTCATCAAGCCTATCATAGCTAGATAGACCTGCAGAGATAACAATATGTACAAAAAAAACAGACATGCTAAGATGAAGAAACCAAAGAAAAGCAATGACAACAACAAAAAACTCAATGTCATATATATATATATATGTTAAAAAATAAAAATAATAACAAAATGAAAACCTGCAAATAGTTCAAGACCTGTTCATTAACCCCAGGAATGTCTTCCGGTTGAGTTGGATGGGATGCCAAACCCTGGTCCCAAAGTATATCCTTGGCACTTTATTGGGAATTCTATGTTCTGCTGCACACCTTTAGTGTTTTGCCATGGTGTGGTTTGGTGAGACAGGGTATAAGCCTGACCCTGTTTCTCCATTTTTGTGCCCAAAGGACCTTGGGTCAGCGAGGGAAGCTGTATTTCACAGTGGGGCCAACCATATGATCCTCTCTGTGCTTTGGCTGTTCTGAGTGTGAATATCATCCTGAACGCTCGATGGGCCAGGATGCACTCCATTCTCTCTTCTTCCCCCTTCATTTGTTCTCAAGTGCTCTTGTAAGACATATCTCACTCCCCAAGTTGCAGCTTCAGTGCTGACCTCCAAAACAAACTTCCCTGGAAGGGAGAGGTGGCTGCCCCCATAGTTGGGATTGGGTTGGGCACTCAGACCCCTCCACTGGTTCCCCTCTCCATACAGTCACGCTGCATTCACATCCTGGAACACCAGGTTTAAGTTTGGCTCCTCTTTCTCTGTGGAGATATAAATAATATGTTCCCCTTGGGTGAGTTAGTACGCCATTCCTTCTCCATATATCACCATCTGTTCCATCCCTCCCTCCCCCCAATCTTCCCACCCCAGTTGGCTACTGTATGTAGCCCTGGAGTAGGTCTGACCCTTGCCATACTACCTGGGCCACCCCCAAGAATTTTGGTATACAGTAGTTTTTTCCCGATACCTCTTTTGCATTCCTTTTAAAAAAATAAAGCTTACCTCAGCGGACTCATGTTGTACATGTCATTTTGCTCTTGACTAACTTCACTTAGCATAATTTCCTCCATTTCTTTCCATGTGGTGATGTGCTTCATATGTTCATCACTGCTTTTCAGCAATGCATAGTACTCCATTGTATGTATGTACCACAGCTTTTTAATCCATTCGACAGTTGATGGGCATATGGACTGCTTCCAGCTCCTTGCAATTGTGAACTGTGCTGTGATTAACGTTGGAGCACAGATGTCTGGTTGTGGTTTGTTGCTTACCTCTTCTGGGTATATGCCCAGTAGGGGGATTGCTGGTCACGTGGTAGCTCAATTCACATCTGTTTTAGATATCGCCAAATTGATTTCCATAGTGGCTGTACATACCTACAGGTCCACCAACAGTGGATGAGTTTCTATCTCCCCATAGCTTCTCCAACATTTGTTGCTTTCTGATTTTTTTGAATTGTGCTATCCTTGAGGGTGGTAGGTGGTATCTCATTGTTGTTTTCATTTGCATTTCTCTTATGGCTAATGATTGGGAACATTTTCTCTTATGCCTATTGGCCATTCAGATTTCTGCCTCTGTGAAACTTCTGTTCAGATCCTTTGCCACCTTCTCAGTGGGCAGTTAGTTTTTCTCTTTTTGGAAGCTATCAGGGTATTGTAGATTTTAGTAATAATGCCTTCATCTGATTTGTCATTGCTAAAGATGTTATCCCTGTCCGTCTGTTCTCTTATTACTCTCTTGGTGAATTATTTTGATGTACACAGGTGTTTTATCTTCAGCATACCTCACTTGTCTGTTTGTGCTTTCTCTGTGTTTGTGTCCTTCGCTATTTCTGATAGCCTATGTAATTCCTGAGACAGAGTTCTCAGGTTGTTCCCCATTCCCTCATTGATGACTTTAACAGTTCGGGGTTTTACTTCGAGGTCTGTGGTCCACCTTGAGTTTATTCCAGTGCATAGAATGAGGAAAGGATCTTGCTTCATTTTTTCTGTAGGTTGATATCCATTTTCTCCAGCACCACTTCTTGAAAGCAACCCTTGATTTTAATGAAAGCAGAGAACTCAAGTTTCTTGCATGGAGCAGCTGGTGGGACTCTGAGAGTGCTCCCAGATGATTTTTTAACATTCAGTAAAATAATCACTTGGTTTATTTCTGAAGTCCCCATTCTATTTGCTTACATATCTATTGTTATACCAGCATCAGATTATTTTGATTGTTGATGTTACATGTGGATGTCTTCAAGTTGGCTCCGATGCAAAGTGATCCTGGGTACAACAAAACATTGTCCAATCATGTACCCTCCTCCCCGTTGTTGCTACGATGGAAATTGTCATGGCAGCCTCTCAGAGTATCTCAGCAAGTGTGATTCTTATAGCTTTATTCTTTTCTTTCAAGAGTCCTTGAGCTATTCAGGTTTTTTCCCCAATTCTGTGTTAATTTAAGAATGAGTTTTCCATTTCTCTGAAGAACGCTATAGGCATTTGTTCATATTTAACTCGAAAGCAATCCACTTGCCCGGAAGTTGCAATCCACTTTCATATACATTCTGTCTGAGGTAAAATCTGTCACATTCCTGATTACTGGTCTGAAAGAACTGGAGTCAGAACTTCGGTCCAGATTTGAAGTGGAGTTAGAGCTCCCATTGTAGAGCCCAGTCATCCACAAAACAAAAAACATTTTTTGGGGGGAAGCATCACTGCCCTCAGGTGGTGGGAGTAGGAGGCCCAGCCATTGCTCCGTGGAGCTGGAATCGAACCTCCATCCCAGTGGGCCACAGTCCCGCGCACAACCACTACGCCACCGGGGCTCAGCCCAAAATAAATGTTTTTGAATTTAAGTTTCCAAAATTCCCTCCCCTGATTATAGGTTTTGTTAACCATCCTTTGATCACACATCCATTGGTGTGTTTTGTTCTTCATGGAGGAATTGATAGTTCCTTGAGATGATTGCTTTTTAAGACAAGCATTTAAGAACCCAGGCGTTTCTTTTCAATAGGCAGGCACTAATTCCTTCACTGTTTTATTATAGCACCCAATCTCCGGTGATTTTACTATGAAGGTAAATATAGAGCAGGAGTCAGCTTGGAGGAACTCTATGATCTGTGGCTAGACTACACTGGAAGCTTAACAATATAACTGACCACTTTCTGTAAAGCATGTTAGTCATATTAGAAATTACTTTTATAAAATATTTGATAATTTTAATAATAAAACTACAATGAATTTTATTAATCTAGTAAGTAGTATAGATTAAACATATATGAGAAAAATATAAAGAACCATATGCTTATATAAATAATTAATAAAAGTGAAATGACAGGACAAAATGACTTCAAAAACAATGAGGATTAGGCACCAAGCAATAATTTTGATAACATCATATCCGTAGTTTATAATATTAATTCACTAAAGACAGCAGAATCTAAAAACATGCAAAACCAAAGCATATACAGTTTTAAGAGAAGCTAGTTCTAAAATATTTAAGACTTACTACTCAGCTTATGTAATATTATGCTATTACTTTTGAGAGAAGAGAAGAATGACATAGGAATTCTGTCTATATCCCCTATTTCAGCTACCTATGATTTTAGAATTTACTCATCAGTTTGTTTTTCTGGTCATCTCAGAATGAAGTTGCATATTATAGTCTAAGAAATTAACTTCTTTATTTGATTTTTAAGAGACTTGTTATAGAAGTCATAGGTTCACTTGAGCATGCACCATTTATCCAATTCTCCTTCAAACAGAAGTAGAGTTTTTTGGTTCCAGCAAAAGCTTAAACTCCTTAAATGCTCAGTAGCCTATCGCAAATCAACCAGGGCATTTGGACTAAAAGAAGTTTCCATAAAAATGCACCAGTTTCACTAAATATCAGGTGAAAGTACCATATGTAAACATTCAATGCAAACATGAAGGCTTTTTTTTTAACTGTATCGTTGCTTGTAGTTGTCCCGATATTTAATCCTAATGCCATTATGGTTATTTAAAATGAAATAAATCAGAAATAATCCAAGTGCCAATGCATTTTACATTCAGAGGGGTTTCAAAACACTCATGGAAAGATAGAATTAAAATATAATGGATTTTTTCCTATGAATGTTTTGAAACCTCCTAGTGTGTGTGCATGCCATGATCAAAGAAACAGTACAGGCATTTTTTTTTCAAGTACGATGTTAGCAATTTGGATTTTAGTAGCAGTTTTTATAACTTACAGCTGACTACTGAGATGTCAGAACTCACGAGAATAAAACAGTTTCTATTTTTGGTTTTATATTCGTTTGCTCTGATCTCTCGACTAGAAAAAATTGACTGTAAGCTTTCTCCATTCTGAATAAATTTAAGTTCAGCTCACCACTACCTTTCCAGTCTATTAAAACCCAGAGTGTTCCAGCATCTATTTTCTTTGTTCACTTACTGACATGTATTGAACATGTGCCAAGAGGGCCGAGCTGTCACCCCAGGTAGCAAACTGACTGACCTTTTCTGGCAGTGGAAATAAGTGTAAAATAAACCATATTAGTAATAATCATTAAAAATACATTAATGGGAGTCCATCATGTAATTAGGCTAACAGAAGATGCTCCCAAATGTAAAAGCAGCACTTCAGGAAATGTGAAAGAAAAGAGTGTAGGTGAACCTATTTGAGAAAATTAATATATTTATCCTGGTATCAGCTCAAATTAGAGAAACATATTATAACTCTTGGGTGGTTCTAAAAAGTCTAAAAATTTCACTGGGAAATTTAACTTTAAAGAATTTTCATACAATAATTCTTATTTCTTGCAGTGATGGCAATGTCTGTTCTGACAGCCCTCTGGTCTACCATGGCATTTTATATCTTCTAATATGGTTTCTTATGTTTCATTTTAATAGAGAACTCATCACAGAAAAGCTCTTTGTAAGTTGATCAGGTGTCATTATTACTAGTGAGTTGAGGATTGGTTGCCTAATATTAGCTCTCAACACAAACTGGTTACAATTAAATGGATACAAGGAAGGGAAATGGGGTGGCAAATGATCATTAAAATACCACCTTGACTTAAGATAAGCACTTTTAAAAACTCAATTCTATTTAAAGGTGACCAGCGGGAAAAATTATCAATTTTTTAAAAACATTTATCAATTTTGTTGGGCTCCTAGATCTTGTCTTCAGATATAAAAATCAATGCTCAATTGATTCTGACTCCTAATGACCCCATTTGTGCCAGAGCGGGCCGGGGCTGTCTCGGGGTTTTTCACGGCATCTTGTTTGGAGGCAGACTATTGGCCTTTCTTCGGAGATAACTTTAGGCAAAGTCAAACCTCCAACTAGAACTTAGAAGCTAAGCAAATGAACCCTTTGTACTACCCGGGACCTGCTGTGGTGGCCCAGTGATTCACAAAAGGTCGGCGCATAAAAGCATCGCTGAAAATGAGGGCAGAGAAAGAGTCGTTAGCCGAATGTGGAAGGTTCTCTATGGTATACATTTTTTTTTCTGACAAAATCTCATAAGTGGTGTGGTACACTTGAAGGTTTCTCAGCAGGAATGTTCTGTGATAAGGCTACATTTTTGAGATTGCTGGGGTGGGAGGTGGTGTGGGGGGAGCGTAGGGGAGTAAGACAGCTCCTGTTTCCAGCAAACACTGAGCAAGTCTATGTGAACATTTATCTACACCCAGAGGACAGACACCACCCTAGGAGAGCAGTCAGGTCAGAAAAGAGCTTAGATGGGGTGGGGTGGTGGCGGGGGGCCGGGGAGTGGGAGACAGATGGCGAGTATGCCTCCAGCCTCTTCTTAGAGACACCTGGGAATGTAAGAAGAACCTGCCATCACCAGTACATTTAGTCCCAAACCAGAAAGTGTATAAAATATCTTGAAAAAAGTAAAGTGCACTAGGAAACTGAAAATTTAAAATGCTGAAGGAACCTGTATAAAAGGAGACAGACGTTGGTCATGGATGGAAAGGCACAATATTTACTTAAATAGGCATTCAACACAGAATTTTTCAATTCATTATAGTCCAAATGAAATTCCAAAAGAGATGAGAAACAATTACAGTGATTGAAGTATAACTCTCCACCTCAGGGGGATAAATAACAGAAATATGGGTGATGGGAGAGAGTGGACAGTAAGATATGAAAATAATAATAATTTATAATTCATTGAGGGTGGGAAGGAGGGAAAAATAGGAACTGATACCAAGGGTTCAAGCAGAAAGAAAATGTTTGAAAAATGATGATGGCAACAAAAGTACAAATGTGTTTCATACAGTTGATGCATTCTCAGAACCCCCAATAAATTATTTATTTTTTAAAAATGGAACTGCCAAAAGAGATTTAGTATGCAATTTGCAAAAATTACTTAAAACAAGAATTGTGTGAAATTATCCAAGAAGTATCTAAATCATAAGCCTTCAAAAAAAAAACCTGCAGTAAACAGATTGCAATTAAAATATGACTATTAGGTGCTGCTGAGAGGGAAACGCGGTCTGATCCGGGATCATTCTCACAATTGTTGGCAGGTTGAACTCACTGGTGCAGGCGTGTGTCATTCCATCTCTTTGAGGGTCATCCTCATGTTTGCTGAAAGAAGCTGTTGCCGATGTCTCTTTTCATGTTCAGTAATGCACCCCCATCAGCAAGCAAAGGTCCTCAAAGCTTGCCTCCATTCATAGCTAATATAAGGAAGAAATTCTTCCCCAGTGTTAAGGATGCCTTCCAGTTCATGAGACTCATCTTCCAGCACTCTCTCCATCAATGTTCCATCATTATTATCCACTTCACACCTCTGAAATGGACAGCCTATTCTTGCTTTGTAGTCTGTCCTTAATTTGGAAGCTCTGCTGAAATCTGCTTAGTATGGGTGACCCTCCTGGTATTTGACAAGCCAGTGATACAGCTTTCAGCACCACAGGAACATGCAAGCCCTGACAGCCTGGCAAATTGACAGAGGAGTGTCGGTAAAACATGACAGTGGTATAAAAATGAAAGAACACATCAATGAAGTAGCCTAGAGGATCTAGAAAACGCATGTCAATGGGAACTCAGAGTACATGTCATATTTTAAGACACTGTAGAGCAGGTAGATTCTCTACGAATTGGTATTGTGACAAGTTGATAAAAATAGCAGGCAGGTAGGTGTTGCATACTAATAATGAAATGAATTCCAGCTGGGAAAAAGACTTAACCAAAATGTGTGTGTGTGTGTGTGTGTGTGCGTGTGAAGCTCTAGAAACAGAATAAAACATGTGGGTCTATGTTTAGTATCTTAAGATAGAGAAGGCTCTCTTTTAGCAAGAAACAGATTCCTAGGGAAAAAAGATCTGGATTCCTCTATTAAAATGAAAAAAAACAAAAACCCTGTAAATCCCACAAAGCTGACAACACAATAAGTAAAGTTAAAATTTATCAATGGACAGACAAGAAGAAAATTGATAGAACGGAAGAAAGTTTTCATAATATACAACATACTCACACGATGTACAGGCAATGCCCAGACTACAAACAAATGTGGTTGGTTTATGTGTCTATTTTTACATTTGCGCACAAATTGTAAGAGTTCAGTACACTTAGTATTCAAAAGTAGTTAAATATTTGTAGTATAATGAGCGTATGTTCAGAATGCTCCTTAGAGACAAGGATGGCAAGACTTTATCTCCCGTACTTTGGACATATTGTCAGTAGAAACTCATCCCTGGAGAAAGATTTTATACTTAGTAAAATAGAAGGGCAACAAAATAGAGGTAGACCCTCAATAAGGTGCCTTCACACATAATGTTTCAAAAGTTCCCACACAAATGAAGGCCACATTTATGAAGATCTTAATAAGAAGAACCGAAAAACCCAGACCCATTACCATTAAGTTGATTGCAACATATAATGGCCATAGACACAGGGTTGCTGATGTAAATTTGATGGGAATATAAAGCCGCATCTTTCTTCTGTGGAGAGCCTGGAGGTTTTTTTCCCCAACTATATGGTTAATATCTCAATGCCTAACCCCAACACCACTATGGCTTCTAAGAGATTAAAAAAAGACAAGAACAATGGAAAAGAAAAAAGGTAAGAAAGATTGTGCATTTATTTCAGAGCTGAATTACAAGGGAGACACCAAAGTGGAAGTAGTTATCATAGGTCAGGAAATACTGTCTTAAAGAGTCCTAGGAGTTAGAACAGAGGAGTGGGCAATGAAGTTTTTTGCTTTCGGGTACTTGTATAAGGTAATAATAAAGACAACACAGGCAATATTTTGCTCTGTTAAATATCAGATCACAAAGATTTAGAGCTGACTTAATGACAGCTGCTCCGAGAGTGGAGAAGAATCCTGTTCTTCGAGGGCTCATCGGAGGCATGTTCTGAGGGAGTCTTAAAGGAGCCTGTGCTGCAGGAGCTGAGAGGAGGCTGCTTGCTGGCATGAGTGAGTGGAGCTAGTGAGCTCTCTTGCACTGAAGAAAGAAGAGGCGTGCGCACCCCTTATTGGGGCCTTCAAAAATTTGCCTGCCTGCTTCCAGATCTGGAGTTGTAGCCTATTGATCCTGACCCTGCATTGCTCCCTGCTACTTTCTTAATAAACCACTTCGCTAGGCACGTGATCTGTGAGTTCTATAAGGCTATTGCAATACTGTATAGAAATTGCGCCCCAAGGAGAGCAGCTGATGTCGGAATTAGGCAACAACAATAACAACGACAACCACAGAATAGAGAGAAGAGGTACGTGTAGCCTTCACCTCATGGAATCAACTTTGTGTGGATGCTGCTCAGTATCCCCTCTGAAGCTAAACAGGTTCTGACACTACTAGTACTTTTTCCACAGAGGAGTCCTTGAGGGCAAATTGTTTCGTGTTTATTGTCAGAGGAATATAACGCACTGATTTATTACAAGGAAATGGAGATAATTCCCACCTGATAGCAGCATTTCCCCTCTGTAAAATAGTATAAAAGATAATCTGTTGACAGCAAATAAATATTTTTGATATAATGGTGAATGTTTGGAATGGATTCTGTGTGCCCTTGGGCTCCTAGGAATGTTGAAACCACAAGATTGTATTATTCTACCAAACAGTCATCCAGACACAGTGAGGAGCTGGGGAAAAGAATAACAGTATTATTAAAGGGGTAATGATTTATAGAGCAGATGGAGGTAAGAGTTTTGAGTATTGACATGGATCCAAATCATGGTGGGGGGGATGTTGGGCTGAGAGACAAGAAAAGAATTACCAATTTTTCCATTAAATTCCTTTTATCCATTTCTCCAGGTAGTTTGACAATTTTTTCTTGTTGGGTGAATTGACTCTGAACAAATTCTTCAAGATAAACATTAAAAACAAAACAGAAAACCCAAATTGTTGACTGAAACGCTCCCTCTTTTGCCATTTACTTCACTCTGTCCATCATCAGTCTCTTCTCAGACATCATTTCCCCGAAGAAGCGTCTTGACTCCCCCTCAAGCCCAGCCAAGAGCAGGTACTTTGCCTTGAGCTTCTTTAAGCAGCCCCTTTAAAGCTTGACTGTGTCTTCTTTCTCGGCCATGGTTCTCATGTCTAAGAACCAGCCATGGAATTAATTACATAAGACAGTATTGGCCCCACTCTCAGTGATTCTTCTTCAGTCAATGTTGGGACTCACGAGCCTGAACGTTTAGCGAGCGACCACTGGTGACTCTGATGACCCTGTCTCAGGAACAGGATGAGACCTCACCCATCTCAAGAGTCTTCTCCAGAGGAGCCATTTTCCCTTGAACCCCTTCTATCAGGTGTATAACAAGTGCTCACAAGTCAGATAAGAGGTAAGTGCAAATCTTTTGTTTTGACATTTAGTTCCTCTCACTCACTGCCACTGAGTCAATGCTGACTTTGTTTATGGTTTTTTTCCTTTTAAAACATTTTTACTGCCCCTACTCCACATATCATATAAATCAATTGTTCAATCATATAAAGAATTGTACAATCATCACCACAATCAATTTTAGAACACGCACTCCCCCCATGGTTAAATCATCTTTAAAATGAGTTTTGAAAAAAAATGAGTTGTGTCATCACAATCAGCTCTAGTACTCCCTTCCCCCCCACCTTCCTTGTTTACTTCTGAAATCCCTACACCCTCCTTATCTCACCCACCCCCATCCCTACATCCCCATGTAAACCCTTGCCTCAGTTATTATCTCTGTGAATCCACACCTTTAGTGCTTCACAGAGTGGGAAACCCAACAGAAGCAATGAAAATTTGAAATACAGTGGTAATGATAAAATAATAATAATATAAAGATTAAAATACAAATTAGGTGTAAGAAAGAAACACCATGTTCAATCGTTTAAAAACTGGGAGGAAACTTTTTTCATAGAATGCGCAAGAGATGCTTGCACATAGAACAAATTCTGGTTGGGTAAAAGGAAGGTCAACTGACCAAGTATCAAGTTTGATCCAGTACAATCAAGATTACAATGATTCCTGATAGTAAGGCTGTTTGAAACTCTTGCTTATGACTAATGGGGGTTTGTTAGTGACTTAACCTTAGTAGATATTCTGCATATAGGTTTGGGCTCTCACTGTCCTCCATAGCCTTCCACAAATTGGGTGTTTATAATTTTACCTCTGATACTTTTCCCTTTGTTATATTTGAATTTTTGTATTATCATCTTTGGATCACACAAGCTGGTGTGCTTCTTTCATGTGGACTTAATTGATACCTCACCTAGATGGCTGCTTGTTTGAATACAAGCCCTGAAGACCCCAGACACTATTCCAATTGATAGCCAGGCACCATATGCTCTCTTCACCACACTTTCCAGTTGTGCCCTATATTCAGTGATCATTACATGAAGGTGATCATTACTGAGCAGGGCTATGTTATCTGAACTAACTGTCCTTGGATTGGTGCTAGAGTTAAGTAGAAACCCCGAATCCATCTGAATGTCCATGGGATATGCACAAATCAGGTTTACTTTAGTAGCTGTAATGTGACAAATTCAAAACTCCATTAAGATCAATGACACAAATAATAGGACAAACCAACCAAGAAAAAAAAAAAACCAACCAAACCCAAAACAAACTAAAGTCAAGAAAACAAAACAAAAAATAAACAAAGAAGACATCATCCATCATTTCCCTGGGATATGATGCTCACACTGATTGCATCATCAATTTCCTAATGACACAGCCCTCTGGACACTGTTGATATAAGGAGTCCATTTCCTCCTTGAGCGGCAATCCGTGAGTAGTTGCCCCACACAGTTTGATCTCCCATTCAGTTGTGCTCTATATAAATATGGGGATTGGTGCTGGGGTTTGGGGTGGGATCTCCCTGTATCAATTCTTCCAAGTACAGATCCCTTCTCAGAAGATTGAAACCTGTCATGTCTCTGTGAGGTGGACATCAAGGTACTAAATATATGGTGATTCTGGAGCTCTTTTCATTGGACATCCACCACGTCAGTGGTTCTGCCAAGGTCTAAAGACTGCCACTTCCACTCTTCTTTCTCTCCCATCCAGATACACAAGTCCTCAGTCTAAGGATGCAGGCAACTTCAAGGCTGGACACAGTTTATTCAGCCAGCTCTCTATGTTAAGCCTTTTTGGTGTAGCCCCTACACTGTGCCATGCTGCCTTCAAGGTCATCTTCCAAGGTCACCATGGTGCTTAGTCCATGGTTTGTTTCACTGAAAGTCACATAGAAACTTATTCCTAGTGTCTACCCAAGAACATAGATTCGGGCCTATTGTCCCCTTAAATTCCCTACGTTTGACCTTTTCTTATTGATTCCTGTGTTTTAAGGAATTCTTTGTTCTCTGTTTTTCCGAATATCCCTATCATCAAAGATTTAAAAGGTGGAAGAAATCTGATGTTGTGGTGAGAAAAGCTAGCATTCATGATGATTACAGTTCTGAACCTATGGGAACACATTGCTATATGGAATGCAGATAAAATTAATTGACTTCCAGAAAAACAAGATGTTTCATGACCAGAAAATTGAGTGAGTTGTATGTTTGAACTTGGGGGCTACCAAGGTGAGAAATGGATCTTGTTGAAGCAAGACTGTAGGATAGATGCTAGAGTCTTAAATCCATTAGGAGTAGGTATGGGACTGGTGAGAGAAAGAAATGGCCAAACTCTTTCTACCCAGATAAACCATATCTCAAAACAGTAAGAACTCATTTTAGCATGCATCTTAGCCTGGAAAAAATACTGGCATCCCAGGTGAAGACTCTAGCAGCTGACTTTATAGACTTGATGGCAGTGGGACATAAAATAAATAAGTAAAGTCATTCCCATTTGAAATGTAGAAGTGGTATATGTGAGGCAGACACCGATTCCTTCACTTACTATTTTGTCCAGTCTGTATGTACTCATAATTGTACGAGTTTCAAAACCTAACCCACTTCCAAGTCAGTTCTGAATCTTTGCGATCCTATAGGACAGAATGAAATGTTTCTCTGGACTATAAATCTTCACAGATCAGCCAGCCTCTTCTTTCTCCCATGGAGTGGCTGGTGGGTTTGAACCAAGGACCTTGCTACCACTAACAGACCATCACTGAATCCACTGTGCCACTACAACTTACAACCATCCAACAAACCAGAGGCCATCTAGTTGTTTCAGACTCATAATGACCTCCATTATGTCGGAGTAGAACTGCATTACATAGGATTTCCAGTGACTAACTTTTCAGAAATATATACATGGAGCTTTTGTCTGAGGCCTTTCTGGTTGAATGTGAATTAAGTTTTTGTTTACAAGGTAAGAATGCTAATATTCCATGGTTGCACCCCCTAAGCCCCATAAAAACCAGACCCTCAACCCCCCAAACAAACTCATTGTCATCAAGTTGATTCTGGTTTATCAGGACCTGTAGGACAGAGTAAAATAGTTCTTGTGAGTTTGTAAGGCTGCTCCTCATATAGGAGCAGAAGGCCTATTTTTCTTCTTCAGAGGGGCTGGTGGTTTTGAACTGCTGATCTCATGACTAGCAACACAACATAAAGCTTGCTATGAAATTCCCAATTTGGAACCAAGTTCTTTTAAATTTCACTAATACAATATGTGCTGTATGAAGAACTTTTGAAACACAGTCTAAATTTTCTTATATTTTATACCTTATCAATGAATATTTTTACTTTATGGAAGCAGACTCAATTGTTGTGTGCTAATAGAAAAGATATCACCTCTTTCTGCTTATAGTTTGGAAGGTTCAGTCATTGTGAGGAGAAAACGCACGGCTTTTTCTAAATGTTGCATTTTTATAAATACCAACTAGGCAACAGATTTAATGGATATTACATACAATTTTACCTTACAAATTTTTAGATCCACCCAGCTAAGTGTTTCATTAAACATGTTTCCTGTTGGGACTTATCCACTGCTCTGTTTTGAATCCTGTCTTTTCCTCCTGCCTCTATTCATTTTGAAAAGCCTGTAGGGCACACAGCAAGTGTTAGGAACAAACATTTGGGCAGCCAGAGAGAGCAGCATGTTATCTGCTTGCAAGATGTCCAAATAGAAACTGACTGAGTCTATTCAAGAGCTTTACTCCAACTATTTGACATTGACAAGCTTTTCTCAGAAGGCTAAATTAGGTCACATATGAAAATAAACCAGGTCTCTTCATAATTACATTTCCACTTACTCATAAAACCACTGGACTTTTCAAAAAAAATAACCTTTCCATACACTTAGATCATTTGACTTAAGGTAAAACAAAAAATATTTCAAAGAAGGATGAGGACAATAATATTTCCTTGTTATGAGCTGTCATCAGGTTGGCTCTGACTTGTAGTGTGCCTATATAACAGAATACAGCCCCTCCAGGATTCTGAAGACTATTGCCTTTCAGAAGCAGCTCACCAGGCCTTTCTTCTGAGGCATCTCTGGGTGGGTTTGGTTTGTATTCAAGCATGTAACTTTTTGCTCCCCCTCCCAATACACTGACTCAGCCATTGAGCTGATCCCCATCCACAAGGATCCGTTAGGACTGGGTAGAACTGTCACTGCGTATTTCTCAGACTATCACTCTTTACTGGAGTTGAATGCCTAGTCATTCTCCTTTGGAAGAGCTGATGATTTCAACCTGCTGATCTCTCGCTTATCAGCCCAGCTCACCACAGCTATGCTAGCAGGGCTCCTTGTTTGCAACACCTAGAAACTTCTAAAACGTCTTTATGAACAAATAATGCAGCAGTACAATGTCTCATGTAAGAAATCCTCAAGAAAATGTACTTTTAAAAGAGAAAGTCACATATTTCTCTTTATATTTATTTCAATCTTGGCCACTAGCCTTAGGGGCTTCACTCATTTACAATTTTCATGTCATTTAATGTTATTAAATCTTCCTTTGATTCCTTTCCTCCTACTGTCTTACTAACATTCAGGATTCCAAATTTGACATACTCTACATATAATGTTACTTTAATGTTTTTTTTCATCTCATCATTTCAATTTGTATAGTCTGAATTTAGATATCAATATATTTCTGACTTTAAGCATAGAAAGTGACCCCACAATGATTTGCTGTTTTCAATCTTTCCTACTTTAAGTTGATTTACACAGCATTTCAGGCAGATTCATTTTCAGACTGCTTAATAGTTACTTATTCAATCAGTATGCGTTAAAGTCAATTATGTGACAAAAGCTATTGCAGGATTTGGGATTACAGTGGTGAATTTGAGACAACTGTCCTATGCTCATTTAGAGTTTACATTCTAATAGGAAAATGAAAATGAAATTTTGTGCAAGTAAACAAAAAAATTTGAAAGTATTAAGTGCTATGAAAAAGAGTGACAGGGTGGGCATACAGCAAGGTATATTTTCAAGTTCATGGTCCTAAAGTTTTATGGCCCCTCAAGTGCAAGACCCCATCCACAGACTAACCACATAGTTATTGCACAGAGTGAACAAGATGTCAACTGATGTCTGAAGATATCACCCCCAAAGTCTGATAACACTTTTGATAGCCATTACCAATTAGCTGGAAGGGATCTGTTTCCAAAACCGTCTTCAGGTATGATCATTTTCTGGAAGGATTTACAGAGTTCCCTACAAGTTATTGTGCTAATGGTTTATTGCAGGGAAAGATTTCAAGTTAAAACTAGTCAAAGGAAGAGATGCAGAGAGCAGATTGGGGTTTCAAGCACACAGTTTAACCTCAGACGATATTACCTGCTTGATAGCCATTCATCAGATGTGCTACTTAGAGTATTGCCAATGAGAGGTGTTTTGAGCTTTGATATCCAGAGTTTTTATTATTTTGCATGATTGATTGACTTCCCACATGGTTGAACTCAGTTTTTGATTCTCTCTCCTCTTGGGCTGATGCCTTATGGTCAAAGAAGCCACCTCAATCATGTCACCTGCCTAAACCAGTATCAGTAAACTGAGGGGCTCACGGTGACTAACATAGGCAATACTCTCACTTGGGAAATTTTAAGTGTTTAGAAATTACCTTTGAGGAGCAAAGGGAAAAAAAATTAGATTTCTCTTGAGTAAGGTCAAGTTCTTTACTACATAGTCATATTTATCAGGTAAGACATCCTCCAATTTGCCTAAGTCTGCTGGGACATTCCACTTGGATTTTATAGATTACTCCCAAATTATCCTTCCTGCACTTGAGCCCATAGTTGCAGCCACGATGTCAGTCCCCCTCCGTGACGACCTTCCTCTCTGTCTCTTAACGTCTCCTTCATGAAGCACGAGGCACTTCTTTAGGGACCGGTCTCTTCAGGGAGCATATTCACAAATGTAATAGAAAGTCTTGCCATCTCTGTTTCTAAGGAGCATTCCCGCCATACTTTCAGGACAGATCAGTTTGTTCTTCTAGTAGCCCATGGCACTTTCAATTTTCTTCTCCAGAACCACAATTCAAAGGAATCAGTTTTTCTTTGATTTTCCTTATTCAATATCCAACTTTCCCATGTGTATGAGACAATTGAAAATGCCATGTAAGGCATATCTTTAGTTCTTCAAGTAATGTCTTTGCTTTTCAATATTCTAAAGAGGTTCTGTGCAGCAGATTTACTGAATGCAACTCATCTTTTGATCTCTTGATAGCTCCATCCATGTCTGTTGACTGTGGATCCAAGAAAGACAAAATGCTTGACAACTTCAATATTTTCTCTATTTATTGTGATACCAATTACTGTTCAATTTATGAGGATTTTAGTCTTTACATGGAGTTGTAATCTATACCGAAGACTGAAATCCTTGATCTCCACCTGTAAGTGTATTCGCTAAAGGAATATGTGTATATATTTGCGTATTTATGATGGAGTGACTCACATAATTGTGCAAGTCCGTAATTCCTAAAACCGTAGATTAGGCAACAGGCTGAAGAACTCTACTGTCTCATGATTAGAAAGAGTGATGAAACTCAAATCCAAAGGTTAAGCAACAGATTAGAGGCCTTTATTGGTTCATGGGATTATCAGGGTTGGTGAATCCAAAATTTACAAGGCTGGTGGAAATGCAGAAACTTCTGCAAGAGGCAGATGTCAGGTAATAAGAAGAATGCAAAAATCAAGAGAAAAAACTTCACTCAAATATCTATTTATATGAGATATAATGGTTCTACTAGGTTTATACTGATTTTTGTCTATTTTATTGATATAATGATTGATAGAAATGATTGTTGAGAAGTAAATATAGAGTTTATAAGTATACTTGCCTTCAGAATTAAATTGGATATTTTCAAGGATGTAGGTTATGCCTGCAAAGAAGGCTCTTAAAAAGATTAGCCCCAGCCATAGTCTTGAGTGCTCAGGACATTCAAATTTGAAGAGACAGGACTAATGGGCTGTTGACAGATTGAGAATAGAAAAGGAATCTTTGGATTTTTGAGTTTTAAACTAGTGGTTTGTTCCTGAAAGTGGAAAATCTGGAGTCATGAAGCTGGTAAATCTGGAACTCCCCTCTCTAGGACTGAATGCTAAACGGAACTTGTGGGCATCCTGAAATGCCTGCTAGGTGTCCACCTGAATCCACTTGTTGTGTGGAAGTAGAAGGAATGATGCAATAAAGAGACATGTTGAGTCTGGCCACTGATACCCATGGGTTTGATTCACAGGAGCTAGAGAAGAGGGGCAAGTTGACTGATCTAGTTCATGATCTAGTTCATGATCTAGTTCAAGGGGCTAGGATTGTTGGTAATTGTTGATGGGGCCATGGTCAAAAAGTAAGGAAACCAATGAGCACCTTGGTAAGGCTAAGTGAGACAGCGCACACTGAGTTGACCTGAACCCAACCAAATAAAAAGAGAGTTTTAAGCTTGTGAATTGGTGCGTATTGTTGTTGACTTTATGGACGCTCTTTCCTCATTTGACTTTGTCTGTCAATGCGGACTCACCGGTCCCAACTGGAATGAAGTTTGTCCACATCAAAGAGCATGCCTGTCTTCTCAGAGCACTGGATTGATATAAGTAGGCAGGGTAGAAATTGTTTACCCAAAATGGAGGGATAAAGGCATGAAGTGGCTGATTTACAAACTTTCATAGATGGGGCAATATGTTCACAGGATTATATAATTATGGTGAAGGTCTTCACTTAACTGCAATTGTTAAGCATAAAATATTTTTGTTTTGTCACTTACAGAGTATTATGTTCGAATGATGTTGGCACATTTTGAGTTGTATGCAGCTTAGTTTTATCCTATTAGGCACATATATGATTTTACTATCGTCATTGTTTTAAAATTATATATGGCGAACAATTATATATGGTGTAAAGGTGTCAAGTTAACTAGAAATGGTTTGTGGCAGTTACACGATTTCCTGTCCGCTTGATAAATAAATTAAAGGGGTAAAGTTTAACCTGTCATTCAGTTTACAGCCTGATGATGTTTCCTGTGGGTGTGGCCTTCTTATGAGGATTCTGAAAACTTCCTATCTTTCTCCTGAGTGGTGAACCACACTCTATGTTTCAAATTCCAGTTGAGAAGCCACATGGCATCCAGATCCCTGGAGATGCTTCCACTACCGTTGGAGACACAAGATTTTTCACTTATCAGTCTGTAATCATCATCACTGCATGTGCTTCATGAGCCCAAAGAGAAATTTATAAATGTGTATTGGACATTTAGGCTAATATCAGACTTATGAATTGATCTGGACTGGGATGGGATCTTTTCTCAATATACAATTGCTCTTTGATACAAAGTTCATTCCTACATACATGAGTATCTCTGTATTTGTTTCTCTAGTCAACCTGGGCTAACACATTATGGTGCCAGGAGTGGGGTATACTATACCTCAGTAATATACTCTCATATACTAGAGACAGGCCACACTCTCTTACAAGTTATTTGGTTGTCTGAATCAGTTCTCAAAACGTAAGGTAATTGCAGAGTGTCTGCCAAACTACAGCAAATCATAGCTTAGTTATTGCATAATATTAACCATTTAAGAGAGATTTATTTCAGAAAAAACCTTACTCACGAGTTGCAAAGGGACAAGGTGAAGTAGCCATCTGAAGAAATGGAGCCAGAAAAACAAAACAGAAGTCTTGAGTAGAAATGAATTTGGACCAGTGCTTCTAAAACTGTGTAAGTGAGGGAGAAAGTGATGAAAGATGAGATAAGGGTAGCCAATGGCCAGGGCCTTGCTAACATTACAAAGAATTTGAACTTTATCCCAACCATAATTGTATGCAGATGGAAGGTTTTAATCAGTCTTCTTCTACACTATAATTTTACTTTAAAATGGTTATTCTGACTTCTATGTGGAAGGAGATTGCACAGGAAGAGAATGGACCAGGGAGGCCAATTAGAGTGTCAAGATATAACTTTAATTAAGACTTACAGTTTCTTGGGATAGGACAGTAGCATTAGATAGAGAGATTTAGTATATATATACTGGGATTTAGTATATATTTAGTAAATCTATAGTATAGATTTAGTATATATATATAGTATAAATGTGGGCAGAATTTCCCATATCTTTAAAATGGAGGTGAGAAATAAAGAAGATGAAAAACCCTCTTGGTTGATCTTCAAGTGGGTAAATATTGACACCATTTACAAAGAAACAGAAGAGGGGTACTTATTTTGGGACTTTGTGGAATCAAAGTTTTTTGCCATGTTGGGAGCTCCTGAGCCAAGCAAACAGTTAATTTGCTTAGTTCCCAATCAAAGGTTTCCTTTCTTGAATTTGAGATAATTATTAGTCACTTAAATCAATGTCAAGAAAGCAATTAAATGTATTACAATAGGAAACTGATGAAGAAACCAACCAGTTGCATAGTTTGGTAATAATTGTCATTAATGTGCTACTTAAACTTTTGTGATTGTGTGGAATGACCTAGAGAGAGTATATTTAAAATGCAATACCAAACCCTAAATCCATTGCTGTCAAGTGAACTCTGACTCACAGAGACCCTGTTGGACTGACTAGAGCTGTTTCATAAGATTTCCAAGACTGCAATCTTTATGGAAGCAGACCACTACACCTTTTTCTAGGAGCAGGGATGGGTTTGAACAGCTGACTTTTAGGTTGGCAGGTATGCTTACTTATTCTGCCACACAACACCTTAGAAAACAGTATACTCATTCAAATACCTCCACAAGCTCTCATGTTCTCAGTATTTTTCTATTATCCTTAATATTGAATTCTTTTGTAGTTTCAATATTCTTTTTCAAAAAAAATCATTTTACTGAGGGCTCACACAACTCTCATCACAATCAAGACATACATCTGTTGTAAGCAAACCACATGTTTACATTTGTTGCCATCATCATTCTCAAACATCCTCCTTCTACTAAGTCATGGTATCAGCTCCTCATATTTCCCCTCCCTCCCTGCACCCCTTCCCTCATAAGCCCTTGATAATTTACAAGTTATCATTATTTTGTTATATTGTACACTATATGATGTGTCCCCATCACCCACTACCCTGTTGTTCATACCCCCAGGGAGGGGGTTATATGTAGATCCCTACAATTGGCTCCCCCTTTCTACTCCACCACCCCTCCACCCTCCTGGTATCACCACACTTAACACTGGTCCTGAAGGGATTATCTGTCCTGAATTCCCCTTGTTTTTGCCTCCTTTTCATACCAGTGTATATCCCCTGGTCTAGCGAGATTAGTAAGGTAGAATAGGGATCATGATAGTGAGTGGAAGGAATCATTGAAGAACTAGAGGAAAGTTGCATATTTCATTGTTGTTACCTGGACTCTCTTGTCTCCTCCTCTTTCTGAAAGGGGATGTCACTTCACCTACCAATGGGCTTTGAGTTTCCAATCTGTACTCCCCTTCATTTATAATGATATAATTTTTAGTTCTTCGATGCCTGATACCTGATCTGTTTGACACAGGTATCACACAGGTCATATAGGTTGGTGTGCTTCTTCCATGTGAACTTTGTTGCTTCTGAGCTAGATAGGTATCTGTTTAATTTCAAGCCTTTAAAACCCCTGATGCTATATTTTTTGATAACTGGGGACCATCGGCTTTCTTCACCACATTTGCTTATGCAAACATTTGTTGCAGCTATCATATCAGGAAGGTGGGCACACAGTATTATGATTTTTAGTTCTTTGATGCCTGATAACTGATCCCTTTGACACCTTGTGGTCACACAGGCTGGTGTGCTTCTTCTATGTGGGCTTTGTTGCTTCTGAGATAGTTGCTTGATTACTTTCAAGTTTTGAAGACCCCAGATGCTATATCTTTGGATAGCCAGGCACCATCAGCTTTCTTCACCACTCTTGCATATGCATACATTTGTGTTCAGTGATTGTGCTGGGAAGGTAAGCATCATCGAATGTCAGTTTAATAGAACAAAGTGTTCTTGCATTGAGGATGTACGTGAGTGGAGATCCAATGCACATCTGTTGTCTTAATACTAACTCTATAAGTATATGCATATAGATCTATTTCCCCATCATATATATGTATGTATATATATATTTACCTGTAGTACATATGTCTGTATTTAGACCTCTATAGAGGGTCTTTACCCCCCAGTTCTTTCATCTATTTCCTTTTACTTTCCTCTTGTCCCATTATCATGCTCAGCCTTCACTGAGTTTCAGTAACCTCTTCTTTTACATTACTTTTGATCAATCCCCATCAGACTTCTCACACAAACCTTGTCACTGAGTTTGAATCACTTATCGTTCCCGTATCTCTGGGTTGGTCAACACCACCTCCTTCCCCCCTCATCCCCATCTCCCATGTCCCCTGGGAACCAGCAGTCCCACTGTTTTCCCCTCCATACTGTTCAACCTGCCTATCTTATATAAATAGACTTGCAGAGATAATAATATGTACAAAAAACCCAAGACATTGTAAGATAAAGTGAACAAAGGAAGCAAAACAATGACAACAACCACAAAAACCCAAAGTCTAAAAAAATATTTAAATAAGTTAAAAAGTAACAGCAAAATAGAAAGTTGTAAAAAGTTCAAGTCTGTTCGTTGACCTCCAGGAGTGTCCCCCAGTTGACTCCAATGGGATGCCACACCCTAGGCCCAAAGTATATCCTTGACACTCCCTTAGAAACTCCACGCTGCGCTTCCCCTGCTTCTCTGCTGCACTTCCTTAGTGTTTTGTCTTGGTGTGGTGGAATCAGACAGGGTACAATGTACAATCCTGACCCTTTTTCTCCATTGTTGATCCCATAGAGCCTTGGGTCAGAAGGGGATGCCGTGTTCCAGCGTGCAGCTGACCATATGATCCTCTCTGTGCATTGGCTGTTCTCAGTGGGGATGTCAACCTTCAGGCTCAGTGAACCAGGATGCACTCCACTCTCTCTTCCTCTCCCTTGATTTGTTCTCATGTGCTCTGGTCAGACATGCCCCTCTACCTGAGCTGCAGCTTCATGTTGTATTCCTAGGTAAATTCCCCTAGGAGGAGAGGAGGCTGTCTACATAGTTGGGATTGGGGTTGAGCCCTCAGACGCCTCCACTGGCTCCCTGCTCCATGTTGTCACACTTCATTCACATCCTGGAAGACTGGATTTAAGTTTGGTCCCTCTTTCCCTGTGGAGATATAAACAATATGCTCCCCTTGGATGGGTTAGTATTCCCCCCCCCCCCCTACACATTGCCATTTTCCCCCGCCACCTCAATTGGCTACCATATATAGCCCTGGATTTGGTCTGGTCTCTGCCATACTACCTGGACCTCCTCCCAGGAATTTCTGTACACAGTACCTTTTCCCCAATGCTCCTTTTGCATTTTTTAAAAGCTTACCTCAGTAGACTCCTGTTGCACATATCCTTTTCGACTTGGCTTACTTCACTTAGCATAATTTCCTCCAGTTCTTCCCATGGGGTGATGTGCTTCATGGGTTCATCACTGCTCTTCAATGATGCATAATACTCTATTGTGTGTATGTACCACAGCTTTGTAAACCATTCATCAATTGATGGAAATTTGGGTTGTTTCCAATTCCTTGCAATTGTGTACTGTGCTGCGATGAACATGGGAGGAAGATGTCTGGCTGTGGTTTGTTTTTGCTCTTCTGAGTATATGCCCAGTAGGGGGATTGCTGGGTCATATGGTAGCTCAATTCACCTCTGTTTTAGATATCGCCAAATCGATTTCCTTAGTGGTTGTACATGCCTACATGTCCACCAGCAGAGGATAAGAGTTCCTATCTCCCCAAAGCCCCTCCAATACTTATTGCTTTCTGATTTTTTGAATTGTGCTATTCTTGATGGTGTTAGATAGTATCTCGTTGTTTTGATTTGCATTTTCAGGAACATTTTTTCATGTTTATGGGCCATTCGGATTTCCGCCTCTGGGAAACTTCTGTTCAGATCCTTTGCCCATCTACTCAGTGGTTAGTAAATAATGCTCTTTTTGGAAGCTATCGGGGTATTGTAGATTTTAATAACAAGGCATTTGGCTGATTTATCATTGCTAAAGATGTTTTCCCAGTCTGTGGGCTCTCTCGTTTCTCTCAGTGAATTCTTTTGATGTACACAGGTGTTTGATCTTCAGTACATCCCACTTGTCATTTTGTACCTCCTCTGTGTTTGTGCCTTTCCCTATTTCTGATAGTCTATGTATTCCCTGTGCCAAAGTTCTCAGGTTGGTTCCATGTCTCTCACTGATGGCCCTACTAGTTTTGGGTTTTACTTCGAGGTCTGTGATCTACCTTGAGTTTATTCTTATGCATGGATTAAGGTAAAAGTTTTGCTTCCTTTTTTTATGGGTAGATAAACATTTTTTCTAGCACCACTTGTTAAAGATGGCATCTGCTTCCTATTTGACATTATTGTGGCCCTTATCAAATATCAGTTGTCTGTATGCTGATGATTTTATTTCTGGTTTTCAGTTCTTTTCCATTGGTCTTAGTATCTATCATTGTACCAATACCATGTGGTTTTGACCACTGTGGCTTTATAATATATGCTAAAGCCAGATAAAGCAAAGCCTCCCCCTATGTCCTTCTTCTTTAGAAGTTCTCTGCTAATTCTGGGCTTCTTCCCTCTCCTTATGAAGTTCGTAATACTTTTTTCCATTTCTTTGAAGATGAGGATAATTGTATCAGAATTGCATTAAACACATATAATGCCTTGGGTTGAACTAACATCTGTACTATATTAAGTCTTCTGATCCACAAACATGAATATTCTTCCATTTGTTGAAGTTACTCTTGGTTTTCTATTCTTTTATTAAATGAAAATTATCCTTCCAGTTAGGTTTCAATTGTTCCCTTAAAATTATAAATTTTTTATATTCTCCAAGTTCTAGTTCAAATAGTTCCTTCTACATTAGTTTCATTTGAGTTCCTATCCCAAAGAAAACACTCCTGCTGCATGTGCATAGGACTTCATCTGTTCTTTCATTGTGTGCAGGGAATTATAGTAGTACTGTCTTATATTTCCGAATAGACTCTTTGCTTGTGAAGGGTTTATATCTTTTTCATGGTTGAAAATATCTGGTATGCTCTGCACACAGGAGGAAAGTAAATAAAATTATTTACTTGGACTGGGATTTCTAGGTGTCTGACATTTTGTATCTACAGAGAATACAGAATTTGACCAGGGATCCTGAAATTTCTATACTAGCTATTTATTAAATGCTCAAATATACTAAGAGGAAGAATTCCAGTCTTAAACATGTTTTATAGAACTTGAGGATATAAATTATTTTTCTGATTTTTTTAGCTTACAGGTTTAACAATACATGCACATTAAGTTTCTGAAATTTATGTATACATATATTTAACTGATGGCTATGCTTGATGACTTTTGTTCTGTATTCTGTTATGAAAAATAAGATTTTTCTCTTTGAAGATTTCATATAAATGAAATCATTCAATATATATTTTAATTCTTTACTTTTGCTCAGTACAGTGATTTTTTAGATTGATCTTTATTTTTATATATATTGTAGGTTTAAGAATACTCCTGCTATATGATACTTTCATATACTTACTATTGGAAATTAGATTGTTTTCTGACTTAGGTTTTCTTTTTCTGTGTAACTACAAACTTTATGAAATTTTTAAAAAAACATGCATTTATTCTCTTACAGACTGAGGCAAAGAGCAGCTTAGCTAGATTTATGAAAGACAATAATCCAGATATTAGTTGGACTGGCTTCATGACTGAAGACTCACATGGGAAAAAATTCTTTTTCATGCTCATTTAGGTTGTTGATAGGATTCATTTTCCTGCATCAATAGAATATATTGTGACTTTCTTCTTAAACAATGAAAAAAATTCTGCAGAAAGCTCACAAAATGGAGTTTTACATAGTATAATGTAGTCATTATATGTTTTGTGAGCATTTTCTTCCATTTGGTTGTTTTCAGAACAAAAGGCTTTAATTTTGATGAAGCCTATATTATCAGGTTTTTCATAGTGCAGGTGTATATTGAATTGTAAAATCAAGTAATCTAATTCCTCCAAGTTTGTTTTTCTTTTTCTTTTGAATTATCTATGTCTGTCAAAGGAAATGAAAATATTCAACCACCTTGTCAATGATGGCAAAAAGGCTCACTTGGATTTTGATTAAGCTTCTGGGGAATCTACAGATCAATTTTGCAGGAAGTGATATTTAAGCAATATTCTCAGATTGTGAGCCAATTCCATAGAGTTCATTCTCCTTACTTTTCCATCCCAATCTACTGAAATGGATTCTGCTTTTTTATCAAGAGTTTGAGGGGAGTCTTATGTTTATATCCTCTGGGAATTTGTTAATATGTGGATTCTGATTCAGGAATTCTTGGGGAAAAGGGCAAATTCAAAGCAGTTGAATTTGGAAGGAACTGGAGTTTGGAGTTTGGAAGGAATTTGGAGTTGAACTGGAAGGAACAGCTTCAAAACATTGCAATATTCAGAGGGCAGAGTCATCAGCAAGATTTCTCCATCTTGGTTTAGGTCTTAATTTTTCTCTGCAATCTTTTAGAATTTTCATGGTATATGTTATATTTTTATAAATTCTTATTTCATTTCTGTGTTTTTGATGCCAATGACAAATATCTTTTAAAAATATTCAGTTGCTCATTGTTGCTTGCTCTAATTCATTATAAAGTCATCTGGGTTTTGCCTGTTTTTTTGGGGGCGGGGGCATCACTGCCCTCTGGTGGTCGTGGGAGCTACCCAGCCTTGCTTCTGGAGAGCTGCTGCTGGATTTGAATCGCCAAACTCATGGGCTGCAGTCCTGCACTCAACCACTACCCCACTGGGGCTCAGCCCTGACCATTCGTTTTTAGAAAGATTTTTTAATCGAAAATTCATTTTACTTAATAAATATTGCCATGATTGCTATTAGGTGCTCTTGACCTCATTCTAATTCATAGCAAGCCTATAGAAAACAGACTGCAACATTGCTTGACTTTGTGTTGCTGTCTTCACAGGTATTGCTATATTTGAACCCATGGTTGCAGGCACCATGTCAATCTATCCTCTTGGGGGTCTTCTAGAGTTTCAATGACTCTACTTTATCAAGTATGTTGCCCTTCTCCAGGGACTGGTCCTCCTTATCACATGTTCAAAATACCTGAGACTCTTGCATTTTCATTTCTAAGGAACATTCTGGTTGGGCTGAGCCCCGGTGGCGTAGTGGTTGTGTGCAGGACTGTGGCCCACTGGGTTGGTGGTTCAAATCCAGCAGCAGCTCTCTCCAGGAGCAAGGCTGGGCCTCTTACTCTCACCAGAGGGCAGTGATGCCCTGCCCCCAAAAGGAACATTCTGGTTATACTTTCTAAAGAGATTTAAAAAAAAATTCTCCTTCAAATTTTATGCTTCTTTTTAGTTTGGTAACTTATAACTTTCAAAATATTTTTTTTCATTTTATCCAGTTTCTTACATTTATTAACATAATCTGTTATCATTTATTTTCATTTTTTACAGTTTTATTGACATATAATTCACATATCATACAGTCCAATAGCTCAATCATCACATTAAGAAAAGTTATGTAATCATCACCACAATCAGTTTTACAAACTTTCAGTCTTGCACTCATTATTATTAGTTCCCATTTTCCCCCACTTTCCCTGCTACACCTCCCAAGGGACCATTAATTCTCTTACTCTCTCTGTAGATTTACCTATCTTGGATTTCCTACTGTGGTGGTCATGTGCTTATGTTAATTTCATGATTGAGATGTAGGGGTGGAGTCTAGTCTGTTAATCTGGAGATAGCCTTTGAGTACCCAATGAGGCCTTGGAGTGGACATGGCTTTCTCCTGAGACTTCTGGGAAATCTTGTGATAGTTCCCTTGTGGAGATGAGAAGCTCTCCCCCCAGTTGTTGGGAGTTAGTCTCAGAGACAACGAACTATAGACAAGACAAGATGGCAGCATCTGAGGAGCTGGAGGGGCTGGAGGAGAAGCCACACAGCCTTACCCTAATGGAACCAGACCTCTGAAGCTGGAGAAGCCACATAGAGATTCCTGCCAGCACTGAGTTGCTTCTACCACCACTGGATGCTATTGATGGACTCTGAGCCCTGGAAGCAAGGAGCCAAGGAGAGACAGCTGCCAGTGCCAGGATTCTGCACCCACTGGCCTGTGACCTTGTGAGTTGGAAGGAGATGTTATAGACTGGTATCAGGCATATGGGCTAATATCAGACTTATGACTTTGAACTGGACTGGGTTGGGATGTTTTCTTAATGTCCTATTCCTCTAGTATATAAACTGTACCCGTATATCTATATGTGTATCTATGGATTTGTTTCTCTAGGACTAACACACCTACATAGGAAAACATTTTTAAAAGAAACAAGCTACACTAACAAAGTAAAACTTCAATTAAAATCTCAATTGAAAAGAGAGGAGATAACACTAAAAACTACAACAAATTAAAAATGAATGACAAAGGAGATCATATTATAAGGTGTTAAGTTTTCAGCTGCTGTGTCTTTAATAATCCACTTTGCAAAGCATTCTGCTTGATAACAGGCTAATGAGGAGTGGAGATTCACCAGAGGATTAATCCATGTGTATTTCCCCTTTATTTTTTTTCTTATACTGTAACTACATTAAAACAGATCAAAATGGAGATAGACTATTAAGATAACATATTTTAACCCAACTCACATCTGGATGACCCGACAGAATGCTCAAATTATAAAGCAATATCACTGATAGCATATGCAAGTAAAATTTTGCTGAAGGTCACCCAAGCACAGTTTTAGCAGTATATTGACAGGCAACTGCCAGATGTCCAGGCTGGATTCAAAACAGGACCTAGAACAAGGTATATCATTGCTGATGTCAGTTGGATCTTGGCTTAGAGTAGAGAATACCAGAAAGATGTTCACTCGTGTTTTATTGATTATATCAAGGAATCATAACAAACAATAACTGAGAATAATAGGGATTCCAGAATTCTTTATTGTTCTCATGCAGAATTTGTGCATTACACTTTGCTGCACTCATTTGTTAACGTTTAAGAATAGATTACTGCGACCGGAATTTTTCTTTTCTAATCATAGCATTTAAGA
>PVJH01011276.1:0-69567 GCA_004026705.1 Nesogale talazaci | reverse complement strand
CTTTTTAGTTCTTGAAGCCTGAAATCTAATCCCTTTGATACCTCGTGATCCCACAAGCTGGTGTGCTTCTTTCATGTGGGCTTTATTGCTTCTGAGCTAGATGGCTGCTTGCTTACTTTCAAGCCTTTAAGACCCCAGACACTACCTCTTTTGATAGCAGGGCATCATCAGCTTTCTTCCCACCTTATGCACACATTGCTTATGCACACATTTGTCTTCAGTGATCATGTCGGAAAGGTAAGCATCTTAGAATGCCAATTAAATAGAACAAAGTGTTCTTGCACCGAGGAAGTACTTGAGTGGGAGGTCCAATGCCCATCTGCTGCCCTACTACTAACCCTATAAGTATGTTCTTCTCCTTTTTTTGTCAATCATTTGTTTTCTATTTGGTTGGTCTATGCCATTGTTGGCATGCCTCCTTATACAAGACAAGCATAGGAAGCAAGCTCCAGGAGAAAGCAATGGGACAAATGGTCCTGTGGTGGGGGGGGGGGAATAAGGGGGCTGGGAGAAAGTGCGGTGGACAAACAGCACCATAAACAGAAGACTGACTAGGGAATAGAAAACACTAACGAGGTGGATACAGAGATCCTGGGAGTGCTAGTGCAACAGCAGTGTAGCTGAGAGAAAGCACTATGAGGCAGAAGTACGGCCTGATGGTGGGCAGGAGGAAGGTAAAAGAAAACAGAGGAATGGTCTTGGAAGCAAAGCCATGGAGACAGGTGCAAGCATAAGGGGGGTCCAATGATAATTACATTAATCCACAAAAATAGAGTATTAGCTTAGGTACATATATTTATGTGGCAATACAGAGATAGTAGATGGACTTTGGGCCTCTGCTCATACCCTCCCTCAAGACAAGAAGATGTTGTTCTAACAAATTGGCATTCTATTCTGTCCTACTGGGTCTCTGTAAGTCCCTATCATCGTGGTGGCAATGAGTTTGGGGTTTTGGATTAAAGTCTTAACAGATAGAGGGATGTCACGGTTAGTAACTCAATGAAACCCCAGATAGGAACACCCACATCCCATTTAGCAATATAGAATGTTCGTGACTGTGAAAGGGGATAAGCTGACTTTGTTTTGCTCTCCTTCGAAATAAAAACTAAAGGAGAAAAACAATTGGCTTGTGGCACAGGAAGGAAAAAGACCTCAATCTTTGACCTTTTATTTGTTCAGGATTATATCAACCAGGCAAATTGGACCAGCTACCCTTTCAGCCCATAGAGTGTGCCAGTTTAATTGCAGTTGGCATTTAGAAAACTCTTTTTAAAGTGTTATCCCACCCACACAGTTATTTGGACCATTGATGTCCTCTGACTTCAGATGTTGGCAACGTCCATGTCCAAGAAAACACTGAGAAACAAAAGAAACAGATAAAAAAAAAACACCTTGACTCCAGCACAAAGCTGTGGCCCAAAGCCTCCCTTCCTGTGATCTCTGAACAAAAAGCCTATGCTTCCCTCAGCAGGTATTTTGAGAGAAGAGAACAATTCTGAAGACCCGAGCACTCAGCGGGATAATTACGTGAGCATGTTTCCTGAAGCTCGGATCAGGTCAACCACTTGTTTGTGAGAGAAGCCTTCGGTACTCACACCGTTGATATTTGCAAGGACATCACCTGAGAGATAGGAAAACCAAAAGGAGAGTGTGTGACAGGAGTTAAATCATCAAATGAAACAAAGCAAACCAGCTCCAAGCCTTCACCATCATAAAGGAATGGAGGAAAGCCAAGCAACCCTCACATCGTGACCTTCACTGTCAAAAGCTTTCCTTTGCTTGCTATTGAAATAGCACAAACCATAAATGAGTGTCTAAGTTACCGATTTGCAGGCCAGAGCAGTGAGCGGGGCTGTCCTCCTGTATTTTGCAGATGAGGGTACACATCTCCCAGGAGCAGACGTTCTGGTTTTGAAGTCGGTATGTCTGTAGGGGCCAAGGTGAGGTGTCATGAGTACAGTTCCAGGGTGGCAGTTACAGATCCAGGGGGTATTGCATTCTCTTGCAAATGGGTTTGCTGTGGGTTCAAACACTCTCAATGGCACTTCAATAACAGCAACTATGTAATAAAAATCCTCAAAATCTATATGAAAACGGTGTCTATGTCCTTAGTTGGTGCAGTTCAATGAAAAGGATCGGTTTCAACCCCATAATTCAGAGAATTCTGCTCCAGCAGGTTTGCAGCAAGACTGATATGTTGGAAGTGTCACCAGGCCTTGATTTCAAAGGGCCTTTGGGTGGAGAGAAGTTGTCAACCTCTCGTCAGCGGCAGAAGGGGTTAAGGGCTTGCCACCGCCTAGCTGCTCCTGAAAGAGTCCTGCCAAATGCTGGGGGTGCTGCTAGATGCTTCCGAGTAGTATGAACAATGATTCTGCCAGACTTCCCTAACTAGACTGTGAATCTTCGGCTACCACTTATACAATCATACCAAACCATCTGCCGCTGACCCCACTCACGCAAATTATCTGACCCAAGGAAAATTAAAGGCAGGGGGTGTTTAGGAGATGTTGACTTTTCAAATGCATGAGATAATGTGATGTTATCATCATTGCATAGTTATTAAGAAAACTTTCATTTCTCATTTCCTAATGGGACAAAAATAAGACATCCCAAGAGCAAAGAAAAAAATTTTCCCAAATGGTGAAGGCAAGCACACCCAGTCAGGGAGCTACACTCACAATGATCGTTTTATGTCAGAGTTTGGCGAATAGTGACATTCTGCCCTGTCTTTATTGAAACGCACCAGGACCGATGCCATTCACTTCATTGGTGCACAGTCTCCAGTTTATCTGCCCCAAATACTTACCAGTTCTTAAGGCACCCAACTAAATTAGAAAAAGTTATGATTCTCATTCTGTTTCAAAAGCATTTGTTTGGTTTGTCTATTTTCAAATTGTAGCAAGAATGCTGGCAACACTGCAACCTAAGGACCTGCAACAGTCATGTTGTCCTTTTTCACATATTTGAATTATGAATATCACAGGTCACTGGGCACCAAGATAAGCATTCTAAGTCCTTGAAGCATCTGATTCCTAAAATGACCATCTTTTTTCCTAATGTGGATATTAGTGATTATACAGTTAGGGGGTGACACAGGGCCAGGCAGTGTTTCCTTTTGCTACACATGAATTTGCTCTGTTTGGGTACCCTCTCGATGCCACCCGACAACAATGACCGCAATGCTCACTTTTTCTTACATGGTAATCTAGGAGGTACCACAGGTCAAAGGCATGCAAGCAATTTCTAAACACTTGGTCTGTTAGTCTCTATGTCATTTCTAGTCAATCGATAAAGTATTTAAAGGTAAAGGTAAATTTAAAAGTTCATGTTAAACACCTTGCATTCATGTCAGAAACCATAAATGTGAGAACCATCTCTGGCCAGGGCAGCTTTCCCCTCAAGTCTGTTCCTTTCCAGTAACAGAAGCATAGTCCAGTTAATGTGGTACATGAGCTAAAGATGCAACTGGCCCTCCTTTTTAGAATCACTGTTCTAACGATTCACATTGCCGTGAGCCTCCTGCATCCATCTCCAGCCATCAAAGGAAGTGTCGTGGAGGGAAACATGCTGATATACAGCGTCAGTGTTCACAATGTGTAGGAAACTGCGATGAGAGGAAGAACAGAATGGGGGGAAGCTCACAAGTTATAGAAAGGAATAATTAGTTGGAGATTTCTGACCATTTTACCAGTCGTTCAGCTCCCAGTTCTAAAAGTTGGGAACAGAATAACCCCCAGAACTTCCCAGAGACAATGATTGAGGCTAACTATCACAGAAATACCTCTTCATAGTAGAGTTCACCAACAGAAATCTATCATCGCACTTCAGAAGACCTGACACCCAAAGGCAAGGCACTAGTTCTAGGAAAAGGTGTTGTGTGTGTGTGTGTGTGTGAGTGAGTGAGAGAGAGAGAAGGAGAGAGAGAGAGATTCCCTCTGTCACCCCATCCAGTGTGTGTTTGTGTTATACCAGAAGGAGAAACTCTGTTAATCCCATTTTCTGAAATTTTAGAATAATTCATACTGAAAAAGAAGCAGTTGAATAACGCACATAATCCCTCAGGTAAAATAAGGAGGGCTTCTTGTGAATAAAATCAGAGACACTACAATGCTTCTAAAACCAGATGGAAGAATTATAGATATCACCAAATTCTGAAGTAGGAGAGCTCAAAAGTACAAATTTTGAAGAAGAGGAGCTCTTTCCTGTTACAGCTTTCTCCCTGGTGGCAGTGTGCTACTTCATGCAGAAAACGTGGTGTGCTGGCCATCTCCTCGTCCTTATCTTAAAGCACACAGGCCTTTCCAGTTGTGGACTCAGACTGAGTCCTCCCGGGTTTACTGAGAGAAACACCAAAGCTAAGCTCTAAATATATCAGCCTATGTGTAGGCACAACACTTCTAGAAGAAAGGCTGAAGGGTTATGGAAAAGAATCATCATAATAAAACTACTACTGCTGCAAAGGAAGACGTCAGGTGACCTAACTCACCCAATGTACAAACAAGGCCATTTGAAAGAAGAGAAACTTGGCCCTGCAGTAGTCTGCTGACCTCAAGGGCTACCAGGGCTCTGCTAAGACTGAGCGTGGCCCCATACTTGCACTCTGCTGCCACAAAGCAAAGCAAAACAAAACAAAACGGTCCCAGCAGCAACGTCTAAGTACCTTCCTGCTAAAGGGCCAGGGGACTTCCTCTGGTGGCCATTCCCGTGACCTGTATATTCATCCACATTCTCTCCAGGGAGTGGGCTGAAAAGATGAGGTCTTGGTAAATTGCTGCTAGCACCCATCAGAGCTCTATCTGAGGCCTGGCATAGAATGGTCTGTGCTATTTTCCCCAGCAGTTCCGTTTGACTCCCTGCTGTTGGCTTGTGCAGACAGCATCTTTTGACCAGAATCCAGTCATGGAGGCAGTGCCCTGACTCCAGTTGAGTCTAGGAGAAGCCACCGTTGAGGTCAAGGCCATGCTGCCCTTTTAGGGGCAGTTACAGGCAGAACCCCAGACCTGCAACAGGCCTGGGAGCAGACAGAAGTCCCCAGGGGACAGCCCAGCGTGACCGGAAATACTGAGCTACAATTTAAAAGATATATCCAGAGAGATTTCCAATCATTTTTTATGTACTGAAAATAAAGGAGATAGAAAATAAAATCATTGGACAATTACATTGAAACCTATAAAGATTATTAAATTTTCTGCAGCACGAGGCAATCTGTAAATTAAAGCCAAATGTCATCAAGCGATTCAAACAATTATTATAAAAGTATTGCCTCAAGATTTGTGTTTCAAGATTCAAGATAAAAGTTTCTCATTTTATCTAGTACAAACTCTTCAGTGTTTTCAAATCAAAATAGGAGCTAGAAATAAATGCACATTCTAAATACTAGGGGCCTCTGGTGGCACAAGGGTTAAAGCTTGGCTAACCAAAGGTTTTATCTCATCAGCTACTCTGTAGGCAAAAGTTGTGACAGTGTGCTTCCATGAGGATTTTCAAGGCTGGGAAAAGTTGCACTCTGTCTTATAAGGTCGCTTTGGCTCGGAAACAACCAGGTGTGATTCGGGGGGTTATGTACACAGGTAGATAGTTTCATAACTATTTCTCGATCTTACCAAATTTAGGATTTAAAGTAATATATACAGTATAAAATATGATGATTCTAAACATGCTGAATGCATATATATGTTATATAAAAATTTTTGATAGGTGTAATACATAGCCTAATATGGATGAATGGGACAGATAGAGTAACTTCTTAAAAGACTGGAAAATTTGAAAATTGCCTACCTGAATTTCAAATCCAAATGTTCCATTATCCTGCTTTTCCACAATAATTAGCTTTCTGCAATAAGAAATATATATATAATGACCAAAACTTATTTAGTAGATTTTATCATTAAAGACAACTGTGATAACTAAAAATATTGGCTATATTTCTGTTTTATTCATAATTTGGAAATTCCTCACTCCTTCTCCCTCTTCTCATTCTCCTCCCCCTCCCCCATGTGTGGGTCACTGATAATCTGAAGAACTGTGTGCCTACAGATGTTGGTATGAGAAAATAAAAAATTACCTTTGAGGCCAGGAAAAGTCACCTAATGAGCTGGATCTGGTCAAAGCAAGCTGAAAGATACAAAAAAACACAGTGATAGAAAGATCCTTAAGAAAGATCTATAAAATATCACTTTTTCTAAAAGTCAGATTCTAAAAAATTATTCTGTACAAGCCATCCTGTCCACTCTCCAGAGTCCTGTGGGCGTCATGGCTGCATGCATGACGCATGGCTGCATCCCCTGCTGTGCCCCACAGGGTCGGCAGTTCAAAACTACCGGCAGCTCCAAGGGAAAAAGCCTGGGTTTTCTACTCCCATAAACAGTTAGTGTCTGGAAAGGTCAGCATTAATTGGATGGCGGCGAGTGAGTTTAGTAACATTAAGAGACGAAGCCTAGTGGCCGCCATGTGCAATTCGTTAGACTGCCAACCACGAGTTCAGAAGTTGGAAACCATCAGAGGTCCTGGGGAAAAGATGAGGCTTTTTGCTCCATGTAAAGAATTACTGTCTCAGAAACTCCCTGGAGCACATCTACCCTGGCCCACACGGTTTCCACAAGTCAGAACTGACTGGAGCTCAGGAAGTTTGGATGTTTGGTTGGTTGGTTGGTTGGTTTTTCAGTCTTAGCAATATCAACAGAGTCTGGCCCCACTGCCATTGACTCAATTCCAGGCTGTAGTGGTCCTCTTAGAGGCTTTCTGAGGCTGTACATTTTCACAGGAGCAGATAGTGAGCAGCAGTCTAAGACTTACCTCGAGGGAAAACAGTTAACCTGTTACTAGCTTCAAAGTTGATACTTGTGCCCACCAGGAGGTATCTCTAAAGAACTGCCTATTGATCTGTTTCCAAAAATGTAACATCCTGAGAAACCACGTGGAGTGTTACACTCTGTGCACATGAGCCAGAATAGACTGGCCCTCCGATGGCCAGTGATGGCAACGAGGGGTGGGAAAGGGACTCCTAGCCGCCCCTCTTGGGAAAGGAAAGAAGATTCAATACAGGCAATATCCCTTGACAAGAGTCACCACAATGTGACAAAAGTTACTCCCATGTTCCCCAAAAGAGCATCATACTTGAATGGTATTTAAAATAACTTCAGAACGAGGAGGGGACCAGGTGGTGCAGTGGTTAAAGCACTCAGCTGCAAGCCAAGAGATCACCAGTGTGCCTTTGGCAGCTTCCCTGGAGGTGGATGCTGTGCGCTGCTGCCATAAGGATGTACCACCTTGAGAGCCATCTGGGGCACGTCTACTCTGTCCTATACGGTGGCTGTGGGTTACACAGCCCATGGCTTTGTGTTTTGTGTTTGGGATCTGAAAAATTAACAAGAACAATTGCGGTCCCATTGGAAGGCAAAGAACAGTGGCACGCAATGTACAGCAGGGAAAACCCATATGTTTGATAGCTCTTAAAAATGTTGTCGAGAGGTTGTATTTAGTGTAATGGCTCAATATGAGTGACTATTTTAAGCAGGATCAAATAATCTCTAGAGAAACAACACTTATAGAGACACAAAGCTGATGAAACCAGCACCTCATGACATAGATTCCATTTCTGATCTAATTTTGCAACTGTTTGGGTTCAGTGTAGTGAGGTTTCCAGCCAAGAAATGGAAGCCACAGACTTATGTAAATGGTATAAATTGTTTATTAAAATCACCTTCCTTTCTGTGCAGGTTCAGGAAAAAGATCATTTAAAGGAAGCTTCCAGAATATATTCCACTATTATAAAAGAAGACCTGTCAATGGAAAGTGGTTCATCAGGAGATTGCAGTTGAGTTTTGCTTGTTTTGAGTTTTGTTTGTCTTGGAACTAATGAATATTAAATCTTCCTTCCTCTAGTGTTGATAGCAGGGCCCATGCGAAGCTTCTGCTCCTCACTGTTTAACTGTCAAATGCACATGGTTATATTACATCAATGAATACACAAAATACAGGAGAGGCATGCAGTCTAACGCACCTCACTCTGGTCCAATCCACTCTGACTCTCCCCAAGTCTGTGAGATAGAAAGAGACTGACTGTCACAGCTTTCTCCCAAGGAGCAGCAGATGGGTTCAAATCACTGACCTTTGGGATAGCAACCCACCTTGACCCATTATACAACCAGTGCTCCCTAATAGTCAGTCTACATGTATAAAGATAAAGTACCTGCAGGATATGAAACTGGAAGAACAACACAGAGAAGAGCTGAATAAAAATGTGACAGGTTAGAAAATGCTATGTTAATTCAGGTATTCCTTGAGAGTGAAGCCGACAGCCCTTTATGTTTGAATTAAAACTCACTGCCATCAAGTAGATTCCAACTGACACTGACCTGATAAAGGGTTTCTGAGGCTGTAAATAATTATAAAAGCACAGCCTCATTTTTTCCCTACATAGCGGCTGGGGGATTTGAACCAGTGACCTTGTGGTTAGTTATCCGAGTGGCTCAGTGATCAGAATTCAAATGGCAGTTGGTGAAGTTAATGGAATGAAGTAGTGATTTCTTCCCTCTTATTACATTTCCTTCTTATGAGGTGCCATCCTTTATGACCCTGACAACTGAAATAAGAAAATGTGGAAGTGCACAGAATACCTTGCTAAATATTGGTATTTTCTTTTTTTTGTTATTACCCCTTTTATTTATTTTTAAATTTATGGTAATAAATACATATCCAAAATACATTCAATTATTACATTGTCAGAGAGTTGAATCTTTTTTGCCACTTTTTTTAATATGTCATTTTATTGGGTGCTTATACAACTCTTATCATAAGCAATACATACATCAATTATATGCAGACCACATTTGTTGCCATCCTCATTCTCTAAACATCCTTCTTCTACTTAGGCCCTCTATACCCCACCCCCACTTCTCCTCCTTCATGAACCCTTAATAATTTACAAATTGTCATTAATTTGTCATATTGTTCACTGTCCAGTGTGTCCTTTCACCCACTCCCCTGTTGTCCATACCCCAGGAAGGAGGTTATATGTAATCCCTGCAATTGGTTCCCCCTTTCTACTCTATCTTTCCTCCACCTTCCTGGTCCTCACCACCAGTCCTAAAGGGATCATCTATCTTGAATTCCCTATGTTTCTGACTCCAGCATACATTCTAGCTGGATTTGTAAGATAGAATTGGAATCATGATCCCAATTCTACCTTGCTAATATTGTTATTTTCAATATATGATGGCTAGCAACGAGGCTGGGATAGCTTAATTACTTGATTATGCACCTGATATATATTGTTTACAGGAATGGGATCATTCATTTATGTGATAAATTGCCTTATATGGAATTAAACAATGAATATGATATCTCCAAGCATTCTCAATCTCTTCCTTACATTGCACTTATATTTCTTAATGTATTTTCATACTCTTCTTCTACTCTATCTTCTATCCTTAATTCAAGGGATGAAGTACCTAGGTAAATCAGTTCTAATTACTGATAGCAACATATGAAAAAAATAGCAAAGGGTATTTGGGAAAATAAATTGTGTAGGAGGGCGGGCATACTTGGCAATAAAAGCATATAACATGCATTACCTGTGTACAATATAGGATATGTATATGTGTGTGAATTTACATAAACTCAGAGTCTTATACATGGAGGATATAGACAAGTACATTAAAGTCCTTATGTGCACTATTCCCTATACAGTTTTCTTATTTGATAGTGTACAATGCTGTTACTTCTCACAGCAAAATAAAGATGGACCTAATTGGCTTGGGGCAATGTGTACTTGTCAGCAGAAAATTCATTTCTGAGTTCTGCAAGCAGCTTTTATATATAAATGTCCCTAATATTTCTGAATTAAGCATTATGAACATGTACAAATTACCTGCTAGGATAGATCTCAATCCCTTTGAATCTGACATAAGAATTGGGATTTGAAATAAATTATTTAGGTCTACATAAGTGGCCTGGTTGGGAAATAAAATTATAAATTTTCAGTTTTTCATTCCCCCCTATTTAAGGAAGGCATATTTTATCTCTCTAAAGAAGATATGGAGAAAAGTAGTCCTTGGTGTGAATAAATTTCGAGTGGATCATGTATTTTAAAAATATTTTTTCCCTGATGTCTTAAGATGTTGACCTAACATACTCCAATTTATCATTTTGGAAATTTGTATTTACAGCATGACATATAAAATGCCTCACTTCTGTATATAATTATTTGTATGCTTTGGGGCTCTCCAAAACCCCTTCAAGGTAATTCTGATTTATAGAAATCTTATAGGAGAAAGAGCACTTCCCTGAAAGGTTTCCAAAGTCTTAAATCATGACAGAGCAAACTGCCACATATCCCCAACTATTGGAGGGACGGTTCAAAGAGCAAACGTGCTGGCCACTTTACCACTGGTCACCAGTGTCCCTTTTTTTTTTTAACTTCATTGCCAAAATGCTTGAAGGAAAGTGAATACTTAAAATCAGAGGAACAGACAAACTACTGACAACAATGAAATCCCAGTACACAGGAATTGGAGGTTGAAGGTAAGGTAGTCTAAAGAAGTCTGACATTGTACAGAGGGAATGTGTTCACATAATTGACAACTTTGTCCTTTGTTGCATTAAATGTGCTTGGGAAGAAAACAGGGCTATTGTTAAGAAAATATAAATATGCTACTTAAACCCCCAGAATTTCACAAGATGCAAAGATGGAAAGAAAACAAAACAGCAAAAAAATCCTAATTCAAAAAGAATGAACAAGTACTATATATAAAACTCAGGATACAGAGAGTAATGAAGAGAGTAACTAGATGCTTAGTTTCCTAAGATTCCTGGTGGCATAGTGGTTATGTCTTGGGTTGTTGACCACAAGGTCAGAAGTTTGAAACCATCAGTGTCTCCAAAGGAGAAAGATGATGCTTGGTACTCTGATAAAGAGTTATAGTCTTAGAAACCTACAGCAACAGTTCTACCCTGTCCTACAATGAGTTCAGAGTTCAGGATCATGGTGGAAGAGGTTAACAGAAAACAAAAAGCTGACAACAAAGCATACAAAGAACAAATGTCTTAAAATTGATTGTTGGCATTAGTACATAAGTCTTTTGAACTGTTGAAATATATGATATATGGATTATATGTCAATAAAACCATCTGAAAAGAATAAAGGAACAATAGAAAGAACAGTGAGAGAGCAATGCCTTTATATGCAATTGCTAAATGAATGAATGGGAAGAAGTAATCAATTGTTAAAATTTCAACATACTAAAAAATTAAAATTAAAAAAAATTCAAGCTATTATTTGGAAATTTTAAATATCCTTTTGCTAGACAAATAATCATAGCAAGATTTCCACTGGTCTCCCAACCTGCTGATCTCTAAATCAAGAGTCATTCTCAACAGACTCAGATGTAAAATCTTTTCAGTGTACAAGATAGACCCCTAAATATCTATAGAAGGGCAATTTCTCTCATCTCTCTTATCTAGCTAATTCAGTAGTGAAACTATTTGTCAAGCACACATAATATGCATAACATTTTCTATTTCTGTGGACTAACTGATCTGGTTTATCCAAAACAAAAACACGCACATAAAATAAGAAAAAGGCACATTAAAAATTTTATTTCCACTCTGAATTCCATGATGAACCTATTTTTAGAACCTAGCCTTAACTTAAAAATAATTTAAATAATTTACATGCCATGAAATTTCTCCAATGCTTGGTGTGGTCTTGACATAAAACCATGTTTTTGATATGGTCTGTGTGCAGGGACAAGTAACCCACTAAGCAAGGCAAATTCATAGCGAGAGCACTTGACCAAGGCAAAGACCCGCAGATGCCAAGCCATTCGAACACAAGAAAAGGGAGCATCAGAGAGGAAAGGAACTGGTGAGGCTCTAAATGCACGCTTCTCAACCTTCCTACTGCCACGACCCTTTAATACAGCTTCTCATATTGTGGTGCCCCCAATCACAAAATTATGTTCTTTCTTTTATTTTTAAATAATTTTATCGGGGGTTCATGCAACTCGTATGGCAATACATGCATACATGGTGTCAAACACCTTTGTACACTTGCTGCCATCATCACATAAATTATTTTCATTACTACTTTACAACTATAATTTTGCTACTATTATGAACTGGGCAACCCCTGTGAAAGTGTTGTTCGGCCCCCAAAGGGGTTGCAACCCACAGCATGAGAACCGCTGCACGAAAACAAATGATACCAACTCCAATGGATGAGAGAGTTTTAGCTGATTGTCAGGTTCCCAAAGGTCCCCAGGGTGCCCACAGGAAACTCGTGTGGGGCATCAACCATGTCAGCGTCGTCATTGAGTGCTGAACAAATTTGACATTCAAGAAAGCAACAAAAGACATTTTTCAGAACATTCATTTCTATTTTATCAGAATATCCATGTATCTCTGCATATAGAAATTCAACAATTCCCTACAGAGAAGTGAATATTTAGATAATAGAAATTATGTGATTATATTTTTATTTCTACTTCCCTGTGCAATGAGCTCTTTTAAACTATTGATTGGTATTGTGTAAAAAGAAGCTAAATCATGGATAACTCAGACAAACCCCTAAATGAGGAGGCTTCAAAATATTCCTGGAAAAATAGAAAAGAGAAAATAAAAACTTCCAACGACTCTTTGACATATCCTCACATAGAAGGGTAAGTCAAGGGGTTTCCTATAAAACCATGGAAACTTTTATCAAACAAAATTATCTAAATGTAAGATTGTGATTTATATATCTATAGATAGAAAGATTAGCCTTCCACTTTGGGAAGTGGTATTCTATTTCTTTAACCTTGCCCCAAAGGCTTTGTTCTTTGTACACACGGTCAAGAAAGATCAGTTCCTGCAGAAGGACATCATACTTGGTAAAGCTGAGGAGGAGCCGAAAAGAGGAAGACCTCTGGCAAGCTGGCTGGGCACCATGACTGCACTGATGGGCTCCAACATAAGAAGACTTGTGCAGATGATCCGGGACCAGAGAGTGTGTTGTTCTTTTGTACATCAGGTTACTAGGGGTCAGAACTCAGTCGATGGAACCTAACAACCACCACAATGACCATGGTTCCCCAGTTCTATGTCAAAGCTGGCAGCCTTGAGAGACCACCACTCAAAGTACACTTCTGAGTTTGGAAACCCAAAAGAAATCTGAGAGAGCAAAGCCAGGGCTGTGGTGTATGTGGTGCAAGGTTTCCCAGTCTAGTTCTCCCAGACCATCCCTAGAACGAGAAGGTTCTTGGTCCTGCTAGAATAAAGCTCCCCAGTGCCATTTCCATGCTCTTTTTCTCACCAGTGAGAATTTCCTTAAAACTCACACATCCCATGGGAACACATGGTTCAGGAGAGGACGAGATCCCCAGATTACCAATGTTTAGGACTCCCTTGTTCCTTAATCAGGCTGTCTGCTAGAATCAGATGATGTGGGAAGAAATGTTTATAGAGTTCAACCTTGCTCAAAATCCCCCCTTACACACACACACACACACAGAGACACCTGTTAAATGAAGTGAATGATATCTAAATACTCATCAATGGACTTATGCTTTGAAAAAAAAAAATTCCTACTGCCTGTCCTAAGAGGTCAGGGGTAACCTTAATGTCCTATTCTGGGATCTTGCTCGGGGAGTCCTGTGCTTCCCAGGTACAGTCAGAACCTTTCTCAGGGCAAAGTTGTGGCACCCCACATGGTGAATGAGAAGCTGGGTGTCGTGCTCAGCATATGCTGGCAACAGCTGTCTTTTATTGCACATTATCTAATATGAGAAATCCAAGCTTAGCAATTTGGCAGGCCTGCAAAGCACACATTCAATTAGGACTGCTGGAGAGACAGAGCTCCTTAACTCCTCCCTAGCCAGCCATGTACGATGTCTGTGGGTTAGGCCTGGGATCGTTCTCTTTGGAATCAGATGACTTCAAATCAGGAATCCCTGTTCACAGTGCAATAGCTGCTGTTGTCTGACAAGAGTCACCAAGCCCACTTCACCGAGCACTCAAGGGCAGACATGTCTGCTGTATATTTTCAAGATATGAGGAGTCTACAGTCCAGCCAAATGGGGAACGTGGCCTCAAAGGAGCTCAAAGTCCCTGCTTGGCATTACATCTGCTGCTAAGAGACAGATTATAGTGTCTTCGTCTATACTTGGTGTGGTCATTTATTTCCTGGACCTGGGGAGGGCGGGGAAGGGTGAGGACACTTCTCACAGAGTTTCACTGCTGTTCATTTCAAAATTCTCATTTCCACATTTGACTGAGTTCTGCTCCCTCTTGAAGTAGCCCTGTGGGGTAGCGGGTAACCTTCCACCCTGGTCAGTGGTTCAAACCCCCCAGCATTCTCCATGGGAGAAATATGATGCTATCGTTCCAAAAAGGATTCACCGAGTCCGAACCCCCAGGAGGATTCCGTTCTGCCGTTAAGGACCACTGTAATGTAGAAGTGACTTGCTGACAAGCAATTTGGTTTGAGATTTTGCTCCCTTTCCAGTTTCCTGCCTCATGCCCCGACACTGTCCAGAAGATGACCTTTACCCCTTCACCCCCACTGTTATGTCAAATGAATTAGGGTGGTGGGGCTCAGTGCAAAAGCGCAATAAGGACACCAGTTGCCATTTCCTAACTTGGAAGAGTTTAAGGAGAGAGTTACAGCCACTCGGGAAGTCCTGGCTCTGAGCTCAGGAAGCTCCTTTTCAAGAAAAGGGTGGTGGATATTGAGTCTAGCTAAACCCATCACAGTATGGAGTTAAGAAGAGTTTTCAATCCTTTTCGTTATGAAATGAACACAGGTTTCTAGCTAACAGTATTCATTTGAAAGGGTCAAAATTCTTGAGTGTGGCTTGGAACCCTTGGGAGTCTCGGGTGGAGGGTGAGCGTGTTACCAGGCCCGTTTCTCAGGGGCAGGGGTTAGAAAGGCTGTTCATTGAGGAGGACGTGCCCTTAGCAACGTAGGCCAATGTCAAGGGGAGCAGGCCCCACCGGTCGGGAGCGTGGCCACATGACCCACAGGAGCTGCTCTCTGGTCATTGTCTCGGTGCTGAAAACGGTCTTCCCAAAGCAGCATATGCAGTGGGAAACACCATTGCCACTTTGTGTCTATTTCCACATTTATTTAGAAAGATCGTATTTCCTCCGTTCTCCGCCCTACGAGGTATTTCATCGCTGGAACCAGAAACTCTGTTCTGAAGTAGAAGCCACACCGGGGTGTCTGACACCTCCAAACAGGTAGCACACCCAAATCCGCTTTTACACAAGTACATATTCAACCGACTCTGCAGGCTAATCTGAAACGGCAGGGTAACCACATACTGCAGAAACCACAGCCAACAATAACGAGAAGTTCAGGGATTGACGTCAGCCTCAAGCGTGTTGAAAACAACAGTGGGCAGAGAAACACCTGCTCGGTGCACGGCTCCCCAGGCGGGTTATCAGACAGGGCTGCGTCCGCGGGGATGGCGTCCTAAGAACCAGTTAAAGGAAACAAGCATCACGTAGGAAAGTCTCAGATGATGGGAGATATTTGCATGAAGTTCCACTGATGATAACTACAGAATCAGCAGTATCACAGAGGTTTTGTTTTGCTTCTATGCTTAAGCACTTGGGGTGGCGCAGAGGGTTCACATTGGCCTGCTAGCCCCAAGATCGGCAGTTCAAATCCATCATCTGCTCCACCAAAGAAAGAAGAGGCTTTCCATTCCCCTAAAGAGTTAGAGTTTGAGGAATTCCGACCCACAGGGGCAGGTCTATCCAGTCCTGTAAGGTGGCGATGTGTCCAAATCAAATCTATGGCAGTGAGTGTTTGGAAACCCCACCTCATTGACCCCAGGCAGAAGTTAAGATTTACAGCACAGCACAAAAGTGGAAGATAAATACATTCAACTAAGGATCCTGGCTTAGTCCAATTGACAGTGTGTGTATGTGTCTAATTTCCTCTCATCATCATCTTCCAGAACACAACCTCACATACCAGATGTCTTTTCCAGACCATGCTATTCGGATTCAGGTCACATATATGTGGCCTCTTGCCTCCATCCCCTTCTGTACCTAAGATCTTTGGACTCTTCTTCGTGCTGCTGTCTCTGGTTTCCCCTAACGACTGCTCTTCCCATGAGTCGCCTCCCACTTACCAACATGACACATTGCTGAAATGAGGTTTCTACAGTTCCCCTTTGCTTCAAAACACTCTGTGGCTGCCAGGGCTGGCTGAAAAATGACTACCTGCTCAGTGCAAACATGCTGGAAAGCAACCCGGCTCTGTGGTCTCCCCTCAGCCTCCCAAAGACACTCCCCTGACACACGTCAAGTTCCCAGGAGGTGTGCCGCAACATTAGTTAGTCTCGCGTCAGAGAATGCCCTTCGATATTTGGAAGACCTCTTCTTCAAGGTCACATTCAAAGGCAGGTGCTTAGAGTCGAGCATTCACTTGGTCTGGCTTGACACAGCACCTCTTGGTGCTCCCTCTGAGCCCTACACCCCAGCAAGAAAGACAAGATGCTGCTGCTGCTCTTTTCAGTTTTGTGGCCCTAGCCCAGCATCAAACAAGTGGAAAGTCCCAACTTGCTCAAAAATCACTATGCTGAGCAGTAAAAATTCTGCAAAAGAATGACATTTTAACCTTACCAAGTAAACTGTATCTCATCTGCTAACTTAGAAATATAGAGAAAACCTAATGATTTATGTCTAGAAGTGAAATAAAAAATTAGATACTTCCCACCATTGTTTTATTTTCAGACAGGTTGTAAGTTTACAGAAATACTCATCATAACACTATCACAAAATGATCATCCTTATGATGGTGTGAATATAATTAATATTATAAAAGTGCTATAGATTTAGAAGGAGTGATTATGCAAACAACAGTGTATCATGCCCTATTGTTAAAAGCACATAGAATCAGATTAACACACAGCACCCCAAACTATCATGACTCTCACACCCCACTATACCTCTCTGGCCCTGAAATTAGAACACATAAGATGCATACATGATGTATATACAAAATTTAAGAGTTAAAAACATCATCCTTTAAAGTAATTCTAAATACTTTCAGTATAACTGCCGTGTCTAACTTTAGATATGTGTTCAGGGCATTGTATAGCAAGTACCGTAACCCAAACTTGAAAAGACGCTATTATTTCACAAACATTTTTATTGCACATTGTAATTTGGGAAAAGAGTTCAAAATAAGATGAACATATATTTTTCAAATGACTTTTCATCCTTTGGGCGACCCACCACAGGGAAAGTAACATAATCTAGCCTTTATTGTGCCCGCAAGACATGTCCGTCACTCTAGAGACCCATAAGGGCAATTCTCTTCTCCTCCTTTTAGGAGAAAAAAGAAAATTGATTTGTAACAATGTTCCACTTAACACAGATTAGTCACTGCTTCTAGGTTCCCAGACAAAGGCCAAATTCATTGCCAGAATAGAACTCACAATGCAGTAGAGACCCCCTGTCTCATTGGAAAAGTCCTGATTCTCCATTGCATGAGATATCTGGCGGCATTCCAGAGTAAAAAAAAAAAACGTTGCCTTAGCCAGCAAAACTTTCCCTCAAGAAAAATGTTTATGAACTCAAATGACTAATTTACTATCGAGGACTGGAAGTGAGGAGCCGATGAAAATTGGCAATGGAAAATATACAGGGCAGGGGAGTGGGGGGCGGGGGGGGGTGCCCATGTTCCTATCGGTTGTGTCTATATTGAAGGTCATTGAGCACTTTCAAGTTGGGTGTGCTCAGTGATTTCATTGGACCCAAATATCTTTTTAAGAGAAACAGTCTACTTTCACATTTTTCTTTTAAAACAAATTTAAAAATAAATAGAGGGTCTAGGTTCTCTGCATTGGGCCACCATTTCTCTGAGCACCCCTCCTCTCTCTTCTTAGTAACAAATTCTAAGGCCTCTAAAGTAAAGATTTTAGTATGAAATCAGGCAAATATCACAATACTCTGCTCTCAAGAGCACATGACCCTCCCGAGGTACAAACCAGCCATCATACCTGCTTTCGGCCGCGGGGCAGAGTGGCAACAGTGTCTGCCAGCATCTGGATTCTTCGATCGTCCTCTGTCTCCAGGCTGCCTGTGAGTGTGGAGTAAGAGCCAAACACTGAACGAGCACTGCGGTCCACCACGTTGCCATTACTGCTTTGTTGCAGGAGGTTTTGTAACGACATTGTGAATAAAGCTTACTCCCGCTGGCACATGGCTGAGTGACCTTGCAGGATGGGGGAAGCTAAAAGTATAACCCTCTGAGAACTAATCAAAAGTAGCAAAGCTGAAAGAACCCATGTGACTTCTGTGGTTTGAGGTACTTGTGACACAAACCCTATCTTGCAGTTCACTCCCATTTCTCAAGCCTTTTTTTTTTTCTAATTTAAGCCCCTAGGATAATCTCCAATTGTTCTTTTATCATTAAAAAAAATCAGTTCCCTGCACACACACACACACACACACACACACACACACACCTTCAAACAGCTAGAACGCTTAGGCTTTTATGTTCTATGACAAGTTGTATTCAAAACACCATCTGCCAATTTTTTTAAAGGAAGAAAAAAAATTTCCCCCAATCTCTGTCATTTTTTCCCCCATCATGTTCTTGCTGAATATTAGTAGTGCAGCGTAAACCACTGAATGTGCAGGCAGTCACTTCTTATAAAAATAAGCAAGAAATGCACATTTTTATCAGTGTTCCCTTAGAAAGCATTTGTGATGTATAGTCCCCAAAGTACAAGAGGTCTTATAAAGTTCATGTGATAAAAATGGAATTCTACAATAGACTTTGTTGTAGTATCAGTAAGTGATACAAGAAAAACACATTTGACCAACAGGTAACAGGAAAAGCAAAATGGCACCAGGGTGTTTGCCTGTTTCCCCCTGGTACCACATGAGCATATGGATTACAAACACCACCGCACAGTACACAAAATCACATATTTTGTCAAGAAATACTCTATGTGGGCAGGGACAGGACATTTTGAGAGAACTGATTTCAGGGAAGGTGCAGGGGAGGAAAGAAGGCTCAAAACAAAGAGAAGTTTTATAAATCAGAGAAGTTCAGATGGAATTTTCAAAATAGTTTTGAAGGTCAATAGTAGAATTCTAAAGAGTCAGGATGTCTTTGAACTCAAATGGAATGTGAGTGAATTAGAAGTCAAGGTCAATTAAGCTCAAACAGATTTTGCCAAATGTAAATAGCAAAACCTTCTGGGCTAACAATTCTTTGGGTACTAATTCAGAAAAATTTAAAAACCTACCAACATGACTCACTACTGAAAGATATTCAAACTTAAGCAAATTCACGTCTCAAAAATCCAAGAACTATCTAAATTAGAAATTGTAATACTGCAAGGGCCAGGCGGGTAACATAAATGTACACTAATGTGTATGGCAAAAAAGAGTGGGAAAGACTTTGGTAACTGAAGAATATATCAATTCAAAATGCATTTATATATTAAAGATAGAAGATGGGCAGGTGGATGGATGGAAGAACTGATGAAATAGATAGATTAGAGAGAGAGAGAGAGAGAGAGAGAGAGAGAGAGAGAGATGAAAGATCAACCTGAAGAAGCTTCCAAAAGTTCACGGACAATTGCAATGTTAAGATAATCAAATTTTTTGAAGATGCTTTGTACATACAACATAGATGTGGTGTCATGGTCATGTGTCAAAAAGTCTGTTCTTACTCCAATAGCACCCTTATGTGATGAAAACAAAGCACTGGCCTGCCTGCACAATCCCCAAAACCATCACCATGTTTGTGCCCTTTTTTACAACCACTGTGTCAAGCCATCTCATTTGAGGGTCTTCCTCCTTTTTGATGACACCCTACTAAACAGGACGTCCTTTTCCAGAAATCAGTCCATCCTGATAACTTTTACAAATTACCTAAGTCAAAATCCTCACCACCCTCCTTTCTCAGATGTATTCTGGCTGCACTTCTTCTAAGACAGATTTTGTCATTCTTCTGGAAGTCCACAATTATATGAATATTATTCACCAACATCCTAATTCAAGACATCAATTCTTACTTAGTCTTCTTTATTCATCATCTAATATTATATTCATATGAGTTGATTGAAGATACCATGTTTGGGGTCAAGTAGGTCTCAAGTCTCACTGTGATGTCTTCACTTTTTAGTACTGCAAAGAGGTCTTTTGCCACAGACTGCCCCAAAGTAGTACATGTTTTGATGCCTTGATTGATGTTTCCTTGCATTGGGGGATCCAGTGATTGCAGATCCAAGTAAAATGGAATCTTTAGCAACTTCATATTTCCTCTGCTCAGTATAATGTTGCTTCTTGATCCCATTGTAACATTTTTGCTGTTGTTGTCTTTATGATCAGGTATAATCTCTACTGAAGAGTGTAGTCTTTGATCTTCATCTGAAATGCTTCAAGTCCTCTTTCATTTCAACAAGTAAGGATATGCCGTAACAATCATAGGTTGCAAATGAATCTTCCTCCAATCCTTATGCCACATTCTTCTTCATATAATCAAGTTTCTCAGACTATTTCCTCAGCATAAAGAAGAATTCAACCACTGTTATCAAGTTGATTCCAATTGATTGTGACCATTCCAGCTCAAATAAGGCTTCTGAGATTGTACATCTTTGCAGGAAAAGAGAACCCCATATTTCTTTCATGAAACAGCTGGTGGGTGTGAATTCTTGAAATTGCAGTAATCAGTTTTAAAAATTAACTCAACAGTCCTCCAGGTTTGGTGAAAGGACACAACCCTGACTTACATCTTTTCTGATTTTATACCATGAAGTACTCCTCATTCAGACAACTATCACTTGGTTTATGCTCTCTTGGGTATGTAAGCACAATTAAATTTACTTACATTCCCATTCTTCACAATGCTTTTTAATAATTCATCATGGTCCAGCATTCAAATGTCTTTACACAGTCATTAAGACACAGGTAAACATCTTTCTGGTATTCTCTGCTTTCAGCAAAAAGCCAGATGAGATCAGCAGTAACATATCTTTTTATCATCTTCTCAATCCAACTTGAATTTCTATCGTGGTATTGCTGCAACTGTTTTAAAATTACTTTCAGCCTAATTTTACTCACATGAGATAGTCATGATAGTGTTCAATAAATTGTAACCCATTTCATTAGAAAGGGTACAAATATAGCCCTCTTCCAGTCTCTTGGCCAGGTAGCTGTCTTCCAACATTCATTATATAAACAAGAAAACCCTTCCAGCTTGTATTCCTTTGTTGGTATTCTATCCATCTTTAGAAGTTCATTTTTTTTAACCAATGCCTTCAGTGCAGCTTGAAATTCTAGTACTATTGTTGAGTTCTTGATACTATCCTGACTGAAAGAGTTACATTCTTTTTGGTACAATAACACTGTGTATTCCATTTCATCTTATTTTGCTGTTTCTGTATACTCAGTGTTTTGCTCTTTTATTCATGATTTAATAATTCAACTCCAGGCTTGCATTTTTCCTGCACTGTTCTCAGGTTTAGGGAGGTGGAGTGTGTTCTTTCCTTCAGATTTTCTAACTCCAGCTCTTTGCACATTGCTTCATAAAACTTTACTTTGACTACTTAAGTTTCCTTTGAAATCTTCTGCATCTCTTTTCCTTAAAATTTTCTTTCATTTGCTTAGCTCCTCTATATTTAAGAGCACATTTCAGAGACTCTTCTGACATCCATTCTCATGTTTTTGCTTTCTTTTAAATGATATCTTGCTTTCTCCATGTGTTTTTTTCTTTTGTGGTTATCTCATAGCTCCTCTGGTCTTTGGTCATTAGTGCTCAATAAGTAAAATCTATTTTGAAAAGGTCTCAAAATTCAGGTAAGATATTCTTGAGGTCACATTTTCGTTCTCATGTATTTGTTTTAAGTTTCTCCACCTTCTGCTTAAACGTGTGTATGAGCAATTGATGATCTAGTTCATAGTCAACATCCCTTGACATATTCTGAATTATAATATCAAGCTTCTCCATTATCTCTTTTCACTTATTTAGTCAATTTAATCCTTGTGTACCTGGTCATGTCCACATAAATGAACACAATTTATATAAACAAGTATTTTCAATGAATAGATATTGGTATTGAAGAATTTTATCCTGCAGGTTCTAGTATCCATTAATAATAAGAAAAAAATCCATTGATAATTAGAATGCAGAATGTATGAAATATGATCTAAGAAAACTGGAACTTATTAAAGATCAATTAGAATATTCAAGATAGGGCTGAGCCCTGGTGGCGTAGTGGTTGTGCGCGGGACTGCAGCCCACTGGGATGGAGGTTCAATTCCAGCTCCCAGGAGCAAAAGCTGGGCCTCCTACTCCCACCACCTGAGGGCAGTGATGACTAAAAATTAAAAAAAAAATTTTTTAAAGAATATTTAAGATAGATGTCCTAGGTGCTAATGAACTGAAAGGCAATTATGTACGCATCAAACTGTTAATCACAAGGTTCAAATCCACAGGCTGTTCCATGGGAGAATAACAAATTAAAGAGGAATAGTGTTGTAGTCACTGACAAAAAGAATACTTCTAGCTCTATCTAGAGGTACAAAGTTTAAGACATAGGCTAACACACCCATAAGAAAGACCTGTAAACACAATCATTATTAAAATTTACACACTAATTACAGTTCCAATGGTGAAGAAATTAAAGATTTTTCAGCAAAATTTGCAATCTGAAATTTATCAAAAATACAAACAAAATGCATTCATAATTACTATTGGTTGGAATGAGAAAGCTGGAAATGGGGAAGAAGAGTCAGTAATTGTAAAATATGGCCTTGTTGAAAGAACCAACACCAGAGATAGTATGATAAAACTTCGGAAGGCCAATGATCTAGTGCTGGAAATAACTAGATACTTAGCTAGAAAACTAAAATGAAAGATAGCAATGTCACAAACATCTCCAGACCATGATTCATACAACATAAATCAGCACTATTAATTTAAGACAGCAGTCTATTTGTCACCTAAGAATTTTTTTTAATTAGGTAAATGTGTTAGTCCAGGTTGCCTAGAGAAACAAATTCATAAACACTCAAATGTGTCTTCTCCATCTCTCTGAGTGTCCCAACAGGAAGGAAAAAGAAAGCAGAAAGAAACTGGGTCTGGTTTCCTGTGAGCTATTTATCAACTTAGCACCTCCAAATGAGGTCATCAGGTTGTGAGCTGATTCACAGATTAGACTCCACTCCTTCATTCAAGTTGACTGGAGAGTAAATAATAGTTTTAATAATATAGTAATACAGTAAATAATAATTACAATGCATCAAAATTCAAAATGGGAATTATACATAGACCAAATGATAAATCTAATAGATTTAATTTAAATCTAAATTCATATCAATTTTGTGTGATACATTAATCTTAAATTGATTAAATTAGAAAAAATCTTGGCTCTAATCTGAACATAGAAGATCTTTAGGCCTTTCTTTGAATGTGCAGATTAGCAGTGATAACCTCTGAAGGAGGAGCTATGGAGAACATAGTAGGTAAAATGAAGAAGAATGAACAAAGTGTATTCTATGTATAGCTTGAATCTTATAAAAAAGAGTATGCATTGATATGTTAGACCACCTTGCAAGAGACCAATAACTTGCAGATATTTTTGAAAAATGAACTATATTTTGTTTCCAGTCAGACCATAGATGTATAATCTTCACTATTTCTATATATAGCTGTTATCGAGATTCACTGACACATAAACTAGATGTCCAGTGTTTATTGTCAAAGATTTTACTTTGCTTAATTAATTTACTTTTTCCTCCTTGGAAGGAAGACTTTCATATTGCCTTATCATGTGCCATCACTCAAATAAAATTCTTTCTCAAAAAAAGACCAGCTAGTGCTAACTAACGTCTTCTTAAAGCCAAACGATAGCTTAACTTGTAAAGAATGTCTGTTTGCTTACCGTGTTTTTTTATGAACAATCTCAAGAAAAAAAGCACAAAACAAAGCAAACTTCACTGCCATTGAACTGATGCCAACGTCTAGTGACCCTGCCGCACAGGGCGGAGTTGCCCCAGTGAGTGTCTGGGACTGTGGTGGCCCGGTGCACAAGCATCGCAGCACCAGGACTCTTCATCCAAGATCTGCCTATGCGGGATCAAAGGGATGACGGCAACTCCAAAGATTAGATAGGAAATGTAAGAGGCATTTGGTTTATGCTAATGCTGGAGGATCATTTATAAAAAGAAAGTGAAAATGGCTACACAATTGTCAACATGTAACCATGCCAATGAATGGTGTGATTTAAAAATGCTGGATTGGTCTACGTTTTGCAGTGTATAATCCTTAGAACAGAAAAAATAATCAATGTTATATATCTTTAAAACCCTGCTGAAGTCTTCAAAAAAACAGTGTGGCTAAAAAGAAAGGGTAGCACAAACACAAGCTATTAATTTTTATGAAGGTAAATAACATCCATCTGTTATATTGAAATTCATTGTAGCTCTCCCTTGAGTAACCTCTTATTAGTCATGTACTAATCCTTGCCCTTCTCCCCCTCACCACATATGCACAGTTCTGTTTCACAATCCTACCCTGTATCAAAGTTCACAGTAAATGAGTTACTGCGTTCCTTCCTCTTTCCTCAGCTTACTCCCTCGATGGTCTGTTCGCACGCAATGAAACCCTTTCCAAAGAGGTGTGGGCAGAGCGCCTTCACAGATTTGGAAGGTCATCTGTGTTTTCCTAGGTAACTTCCTAGAAAGCAAGAAACCTTTTGGAGACTTCAGTTTGTGTAATATTTGAAACAACAAAACTCCCACAGGAAATCTAGGTGAGTTCTCCTGAGTCTTTGAGTAAAATCCAAATTTCCAAGTATGACCTGCACTTCTGCATGTTCTGGTAGATTCTATGAATTCAGATCACGCCATCCTCTGATCACACGGACCATCTGCCTGTCCCTCTCACAGAAAGCATTTCCTCTCCAGGGTTTTTACACTCATTGTACCTTGGCTAAATGATGGTCCACCACCACCACATCTTCACTTATCTCAATGTCTTCTTTTTTCCCTTCAAATCTCAGTTTTGAATATATCATCTGTGATAGAGGCCCTTCCCTGATGGTCACTCTCCCACTCTGTTCCATAGCTTGGAGTCGTTTCCTTCAAAGCACTTCATTACAGTTCAAAATTTTCAGTTTATTTATTTATAGGCTTATTTTCTGATACTCACTGGGAAAATATAGAATTCTTCCAATTCCTTAGGACCTAGATTAGTGTTGGACATTTGGTTATTGCTAAAGAAAGAGGAGAAGAAATAGTGCAAAAACAAGCTGGGCAGCTGGACCTGCTCAGGTTTACAACACTTTCTGTATTTTTGCTTTGTATTTTGCTTGTTCATATTAGGGTTTATCTCAGAAGCAGGGGTCACCCTCCTGAAGTTTTGGTGTGTGATTTTCTATTTTATGATAGATGAACCCCAGGACTGATAAACCCAAAGAGCAGTGATATCATTAAGGTTTATTGTGCCAACCTGGCTGGTAAACACATGTGGGATTAACTGAAAGATACAGAGAAAAAATGGCTTGGTGAGACGCACCTTTTGAGTTCTCGGGTCTCCGGCTTTCTGATGGTTGGACCAGGGTGCAGCTGCCTTAGCAGTTCCCGCTTCCTGTGAGACATGACTGAGGAGAAACCACATGGACCTCCCCTGATGCAGCCCTGGGTGCTGGAGCAGCCACGTGGAGGGCCCTGCCAGTGCGGAGATGCTCACAAGCTCACTGATTCCACTTTCCTCTTACAGTCAGTATCATTGTGTGTGTTTTGTGAAACTGAGGTGGACTTTGTAGCTCATGTTGAACTTATGTGCTTGGACAACACAGGGTTGGGGTACTTTCTTTTTTTTTTTTTTAGGCATCACTGCCCTCAGGTGTTTGGAGTAGGAGGCTCAGCCATTGCTCCTGGGAGCCGGAATTGAACCTCCATCCCAGTGGGCCGCAGTCCCGCGCACAACCACTACGCCACTGGGGCTCAGCCGGGATACTTTCTTAATGCACACTTACCCTTTATATAAAATCATCTCTTATACATATATGAGTTCTGTGGGTTTGTTTCTCTAGTTTGCCCAGGCCAACACAGACAGAAAGTAGAGTAAGGGTTTCAGAGGAGCAACAGTGGGGGGTTGGGGAGGGCAGAGAGGAGCGGCTGACAGGGAGACAATATCAAGAGTTCCAGGAAAGAAAAGGTTTGGAAACTGATAGTTTTAAGAACTATACAATTCTTCTGTGAGTGAACTATGGAATGATATGGTATATGCATTAACTTCCAATTAATATTTTTTAAAAAATAAGTTAGAATCAAGAACCGTTCCACAATAATCTTTTTTTTAAAAAAGGGCTTGAAGATAAGCAAGTGGTCATCTAGCTGAGAAGCAATAAGGCCCACGTGGAAGAAACACACCAGCCTGAGTGATCACAAGGCGTCCAAGGGATCAAAGGACAAAAAAAAGGCATTTCCAATGAGGGGGTGTGCAGATTCGGGACCCAAGACCCATCTCTAGGCAACTGGACAGCCCCTTGTAGAAGGGGGATGGGAAGGAGACGAACAAGTCTGGGTGCAGTGTAGCAAGGATGAAACATACCGCCGTACCACTTTCCTTTAGTTCCTAAATGCCCCTCCCCCCAACTATCAGGATCCGAATTCTACCTTACAAATCAGAACTGGAAACACAGGGAATCCAGGACAGATGATCTCAGGACCAGTGGTGAGACTGGTGGTACCAGGAGGGTGGGGTAGAAAGGGAGGAACCAATTTCAAGGATCTACCTATAACCCCCTCTCTGGCAGACGGACAAAAGAAAAGTGGGAGCAGGGACATATCAGACAGTGGAAGATATGATAAATTAATAATAACTTATAAATTATCAAAGGTTTAGGGGGGCAGGGAGGCAGGGGGAAAATTAAGGAACTGATACCAAGAGCTCAAGTAGAAAGGGAATGCTTCGAGAATGATGATGGCAACAAATGTACAAATGTGCTTGACACATGTATGCATATATGTATTGTGATGAGTTGTCTGAGCCCTCTATGAAATGATTTTTAAATATTAGTTAGCCTCTTTGACCATCTATCTTTTTTAATAAATGAAGATGTCATCCAGGCCTGTCATGAAGAATAAATTAAATAATACAGCCAACATTTTCCAACAAGGAAGAGTGCAAGTTAAATGGCAGCTATTGTTATGGTGCTAACATCCACTCACTTTTTAGCCTCTAATCAGTGATGCTTTGATGTAAAATGTTCAAAGCAAAAGACTGTAGTTCTCCATATTTCCAAAAGCTAACATAGTACCTTAATACATCTATGATGACAAATGAATGTGTTTGCTCATAATTGAAAGCAAACAAAAGAACATCACAGAAAAAGAACAGCAGGAACCACAATTTTCAGGTATTTTCACTTCATTTCAAAAGAAGTCCTATTTTTCCATCTCATTCATATTTTGGGACCATTTTATAATAAATTTTGGAAGCATTTCTATTCAGTATTCTATCCTCTTCCTAGATGACATATTAGATCAACTCTCCATTATACATTATGAGGTCAAATGATTTCTGTGTTGCTATGATGCTAGGAAACATGTGCTAAGTAAAAGAACTCAAAGAAACAAAACTCACATATACCTAGTGAAAAGCAAAGCAACCTTAGAGGACAGAGTAGGACAGCCCCCTGTGAGTTTCTGAGATTGCAATTGTTAATGGATGGACTCATAAGTGAAGGGGTGGAGTCGAGTCTGTCAATCAGATCAGAGTCAATGAGATCGCTGTGTGGACTTGGCCTTCTTCTGAGAAGTCTGGGAATGCCTGTATTTTTCCTCCTTGAAAGCTGGAGACACACAACCCTCTCGGTTCACTTCCTTGGAGGCTCACTACTGACAAGATTGATTCCCTGTGAGACATCCCTCAGAAGCAGCCCTGGGAACTGGAGAAGCTACGTGGAGACCCCTGCCAGTGCTGAGATGCTTCCAACACCACTGAATACAAAGATATTTGACTCCCTGGCCTGTGATCATCCTGGATTCAGCATCATTGCACATGTTTTGTGAGTCTGAAGAGGACTTTATAGATTGGTATCAGACATATGGGCTTGGACTGGACTAGGTTGGGAGGCTTTTTTAATGCACAATTACCCTTTATATAAGCCTCTGTCTTATATGAGTTTCTATGGATTTGTTTCTCTAGTCAACCTAGACTGACACAATGTACACACACACAGAGGGCAAAGGAGAGAAAGAGAGAGAGAGATTTGTGTCAAGAAAATGGCTCACACAATTATAGAAGGAGCCCTGTCTTATCCGGCTCTGTCTTGTGTAGCTCAGATATGAGCTAGAGGTCTCTCATACCTGGGAAGCTACTGGGGCTGATAAATGAAAAAACAGGAAGATGAACTAGGAATCAGAAAGACAAGCAGAAAGTTCACAGGATGCAGAGGCTGATGAGTCCAACATTGGCAGGTCAGATGGCAGGCTGCTAATGGCCCTCAGTGTCACCAACAATATATCAAGCCGTGGGCTCAAGCCTGAAGAACCTGAGGTTAATGAGCCAGCTATAGGAAGTGGGCTAGTTTGGGGGAGCATCAACTCATGTATAGAAAGTATCCCACACTCTCCAGGAAATGTCCTTCTCATTGTATCCAGGCTGGGGCCTGAGTAAGGAGATGCGTTCCACCCTAATCTTCCCACAACTGCTTGGGATGTTCACAGCAGATTCTATCCGAGTTGATTACATTATGTTAGGTCCTTTCATGGGTGATTACTACTACATTGCTAAGAATCCCGGCCTCACTAAATTGACACGAACCCTAATTATCACACGGAGTTCATTGCTATTGCCTTCCTACTGGATATAAAATGAACTATCTTAGATACAGGAAGGAACGATCTTGTCAGCTGCAAGAGAGAATGGTCCAGAGTCAGGGGTGTCCTTTGGACTCTGAAATCCCAGCACAGTGAACCTTCTTGATTCGGGAGATAACAATGACACCAGAGGAATGGCAAAGGAGCACCAGCAGACTAACCAGAAACCACAAATGAGATAGAGAAATCAATTTCTCAGCCCACAGAGCAAACAAAGTTGAGTGCTTTCAGGTGGGGGGCTGGCTTACAAGGAAGATGCCTCCACCATTTCAGTGTGGGAACTTGGTTTTCTGACTCTCACAGGGAAGGATGAGCATCTTCTGACTGTTGGAGTGGCATGCCCTTTGGGCATTTACTGGCAGTCAGTTTTCAGAGCTTTGTTAACATTATATAAGCAGGACTGAGGCCAATGGGTCATGTGAATGAGACCAGTGAGAGACATAGAGCACAGCTGAGAAGAAGCTGTCTTGTCTGAGTAATTGTATCCTCAGTTTTTGTAACATATTAAAATCCTTAATTCATCATATAGCAATCATATATTAGTCACATGATTTTAAGCATTATCTGTGAATAATTTCATAGTGAATTCAGTTTAGATATTGCAATAAATTATTGAAACTAAGAGAAAAGTAGCGTGTTTGCTGGGAGAGACCATTCGTATCAGAGTTGGTAGGAAAGTTGAAGAATGGAGACTGTATTATACAAATCTCATAGAAATTGGACTTAAAATGCAGTGGATTTTTATTTTCCTTTACCCGTATAGCCGGAGGTGATCAAACACAACCTCTACATCATATTTGCACTTCATTTCTTTTTACAGGTGTTAAACAAACCATATTCAAATGGAGCAGCTTCCAGGAGAGGTTTAACCTTGAGAAATACTGAAGGCCAACACCAGTGTCTACTAAGCAGGAGAGCTACAGGAATCTGACAAGCCATCTACAGACAGCTTTTGACAATAGTATGTGAATCAGCATAGAAGGGCCAACAGAAAACAATTGATGAAATATTCTTCAACTCCTTTAATTTTATTTCCAGCATCTGGAAATATGCATTGCAAAATGAACCATAGAAAAGTGTAAAATTGCTTATAAAACCTGAATCTCCTGGATTGCTTCCTTTCCTGGTATACCTACAGTTCCAAAAAGAAAAACAAAAGGAACCATAATTGATTTTAATTCCAGTTTGCAGGCACAGAGCCTGTATTATTCACTGTGCTGTGTCCAGACCCTATGTATCCTAGAACTTGACTTATGATCCAAAATCAAACAAGCACACAAACAACCCTAGGCCCATTGCAATTAAATTGATTCCACCTCATAATGACCATGGATATAAAACACAGTAGAATTAATCTATGGGGTTTCCAAAGCTATAGATCATCAAAGAATCAAACTAGACGTCAAAACTGATTTCTAAAATAATACTTAGTTAAGATAGGAAGGACCTATTAGCACCATGGTTTCAGGACCAAGAGCAGAATCCATTGTTTGGACTCAGATCTCTGATCTGAAAACTTTCCGTATCCAGAGGAAGATTGATACACACACAAACATATGGGAACCTGGTGGCATAGTGGTTAAGTATCAGGCTGCTAATGTGAAGCCATAGATGTGAAACCACCATCTAGGAGAAAGATGAGGCTTTGTACTCCTATAAAGAATTAAAGCCTCAGACACTCACAGAGGCAGTTCCTCCTTGTCTTATCACTATGAGTTGGTATAGATTCCATGGCAGTGTGTGTGTGTGTGTGTGTGCATGCATTATCTAGTTGGAGAGACATGGTGGTTGTCAGTTGTCTGACAGTCAATTACACCTCATAGAGATCCCGTGTAACAGGAGAGAACTGCCTATTGGCTAGCAGTAGCATTTATGGCAATAGATCACCCTATCTTTGACCCACAGAGCCATTACAGAATTTGACCTGCTGCCATTGCAGAACCGGGTTGCATTAAGTGAAGAACACAGAGAACTGACTCTATATAGCACTGACATGTATTTGATTCACTGGTGGCTCTCACTCTCTCCTTGTGTCTCCTCTGTCTTTCCATGCTGCTCTTGGGTGCCATTGAGCAGCCTATAGCATCCCTGTGAATTACAGTAGAATGCAGTCCCATCCATACTCATACTCAAAATTGCCATCTTTGAGCCCGTTGTTGCAGTTGCTGTGTCAATCCATCTCATTGAGGACCTTCCTCTTAGTCGCTGGCCATCTACTTTACCCAGCATGATGTCCTCTCCCAGAGACTAGTCGAGCCTCCTAATATGTCCAGTAAGACAAATCGTTTCTAAGTTCATCATGGTGTTAACTATTGGTCCAGTTGTGAAGACTTGGTCTTCTCACATTGAGTTATAATTTACACTGAAGGTTGTCATCTTGTTCTTCATCAGCTTTTAGTGAACAAGGTTGTGACACATGCATATCATGAGTTGTTAATCACCTTCTTCCAATCCTGATACTGAGGTCTTCATGTGGCCCCTTCCTTGGACTATTCGTTCAACATACAGCGTGAATAAGTATGTTGAAAGGGTGCACTCTAATGTACACCTTTCCTGGTTTTAAACCAGGCAGCATTCCCTTATGTTTGAATGATTGTTCATGTAGATTTATTTATTCTATATCCAACTATAAAAATCCTGCCTATTCCCCAAAGCCCAAGTAAAATGCCACATCTCTGGGAAGTAGTCCATGCTCTCCCCACGCTGATATGTGCATGACCCACCTCAGAGTGTCTGAAGCATGTCTGAGAGACCCCTGAGTTGATTTATCGCCTTGCTAAAAATATGCACACCTGTCTTTTTGTCACTAATAAGCTGTGAGCTCCATTTCACCCAACACTACTCCTAAGGTTGAGTTCCTATCTTATTCATTTTTATATCCCCCTAGCACTTCAAAGGATGACTTTCTTCTCAGAGCTGCTCAGAAGGCTTTTGGTGAATACACGGATTATGTGCTTAAAGCTTTAGCAGTTGATTTATTTCTCTAGTCATTTTTCACTTTGGGCAATGTAGGTGTATGATGAATGACATCTATGTTTTTAATATTTAAATGTAATTTATGTTTACTGAGTTGTTTGACTTAATTGCAATGAATATGAAATCCTTTTAGAGTTTGAAAGGGAGGCTCAATACAGTAATAATACACATTTTACACTTTATATCTATGATCATAAAATTCCTTCATTGGCAACATGCATCACTGACTTACTGCCTTTTAAGAAAAATATCCATGTTAAATGTGATGATAAAGAGGAAGAAACATCTCAATTTCAGAAATATAAAGTGTGGAGAACCAGGGCATGAGAATTGAAGAAGGGTAGTTTGAGTTATTGTCTCAAAATACCCTCCTCGAGAAAGAGACAGTTATAGGAACCAGAAATATAGAGAATCTTGGACAGATGATCCCTTCAGGATCGGTGCTGAGAGTGTGATACCGGAGGGAAGGTGGAGTAGAAAGGGGAAATGATTACAATGACCTACATATAACCTCCTCCCTGGGGTACACACAACAGGAAAGTGGGTGAAGGAAGACATCGGACGTGTATGATGACAAGATAATAATAATTTATAAATTATTAAGGGTTCATGAAGGAGGGGGAAAATGAAGAGCTAATACCAAGTGGTTAAGTTGAAAACTGTTTTGAGAATTATGATAGCAGAAGAGGTACAAATGTGCTTTGCAGAAAATGGATCCATGTATGGATTTTTAAGAGTTGTATGTGCCCCCCCAATAAAATGATCAAAAATACACATTAAAATACACACATAAAGAAAGAAGGGAATTTGTTCTCTCAACTGTTTCTGTAGAGCATAAGACTGTCTCCTAATTCAGTTGTTTCAGAATCTTTTTCTACTTGATTGGACCCCTGTCTTACTTGAGTGTTGCTCTGAATTATCTGCATCTGTCGCCCATTATCTGGGGCTGACTTATCTTGGTTCAGACTCAGAGAAAGAGTTTTTTACTATTCATAGCATGATAGCTTTCAACTAAAGGAAACCTGTTGGTAGTACAGGTAGTTGTTGAACTGCTAACTTCAAAGTCTGAAGTTCAAAACACCAGTCCCACCAAGGGATAAAGGAGACTTTCACCTCATTAATCCTGCTAGACCTGCATACCTTCATTTGTATGGTTAAGATGGTTGGATGTATGAAATCCAAGAAAATTAAAAATTTCAGAAATAATTTTAGGAGTAATGATTCCAGGAGAGTACAGGGAGAGGGGGAGGAGGAGGGGGAAGGGGGAACCAATATCAAGGATGATTATATAACCCCATTAGAGAAGAGCAAATAACAGAATTAGAGGTGAAAAGATACATTGGATGGTGTGGGATAAGAATACCTACATGTCTACATAGACATATGTACATATGCATAGATATGTAACTGTGTGTGTGTGTGTGTGTATCCGTGGGGTTCCTTCAGGTAGAGTGGGGGGGGGGAGGGGACAAAGGGGAGCTGATATCAAAGAATTCAAGAAGAAATAAAATGTTTTGAAAATGATGGTGGCAGCAATTGTACAATTAAGCTAGATCTAACTGAATGGTGGGTTGTTATAATATCTGTAAGAGCTCCCCAAAAGTGATTTTTTAAAAAAAGGCAATGGAAAGGAAAACAAAGAAGATACTTTCTGCTCTGTGAAGATTTACAGCCTTAGAAGGAGAGACCAGTCCCTGGAGAAGGACATCACACTTGGTGTGATGCAGAAAGAGCAAAACCTTCTATGAGAAGGAGTCTCATGGTGGCTGCAAAAATGGGCTCAAGTTTTGGAATAATTGTGAGGGTGGCACAGGTCCGGGAAGTGCCAGGTTCCGTTGTGCATGTGGGTCTGTATTAGTCAGAACCAGCACAGTGACAGCAAACAGCAACAGCACGCATTAGTACCTACTCTATGGAAGCGCGTTCAGTTTTCGGTTTACCTGCAACGGCTCTCTCTCCCTAGTTTCTCTATCCTGCTAGTGTAGGTTAGCCTTGTAACACCCTCCAGGTCAATTGCACTAAGTGGGAGCTTCCCAGGTTTGCAGTCATCTCGTCCACTATCTGATTCAGACCTACATTTTCAAGCTTAATTTTTAATTTAAATAAATTGAAGAACTGTCCCAAGATGTAATAGCTTGCCTTCTAATACACCTCATAGTTTAGCCTGCTTAAATGATTTTATTTCTTAAAACGTTTCCACGATTCCTATTAATGAATATTCCAACCACTGTGAAGAGTGGAACTTAAGCACCACCGACTCTGCAAAAGTTTTTCTGATGGCAGCAGCTTGTATTCTCCTGACTGTCAATCAACTCGGACCCTACATATGATCTGCACCATTCACAGGCCTTGATGCATCACCATATAACATCGATTTTTATTGGAAGATCCTTCATTAGAATAGAAGCCCCTTTTGACTATGTTAGTGTGTTCAATCTCCTTGGGTACTTTATTAATTCTATAGGCAAGGTTGTCCAGCAGACCCCCTGTGGCATTAATTTGAGGATTAAGAATTTAGGGGTGGAGTCTAGCCTGGGACTGATTCTACAGTGAGGGATTACCCTTCTCTTTTAAAGTTCTATGTCAGGTGAAACTCAGACAGTGGCTCTCCTCCCCCTCTCCAAAACCTCACTGCAGTGAGTAGAGTTTTGACTCATAGCTGTTCTCTCTCACTGCCAAACTCCCCACCATCAAATCAGTTCTGGCTCTTACTGGCTCTTTAAAACCGGCTAGAATTGGCACCCATGAATTTCCAAAATTGTAACTATCAATGGTATTAAAAAGTGATTTTCCCCCTCAGGGCAGCTGGTGGTTTCAAACTGCTGTCCTGGTAGTTCACAGCACAAACACTTACTCATTACACCACCAGAGCTCGTTCAGCAACCCTAGAGGACAGATTAAAACTGCTCCTGTGACTCTCTGAGGCTATAAATCTCTTTTTCCTATGTAGCAACTGAAAAACAAACTCCCTGGCATCGAGTCCATGCAGACCCGTAGCAATTCTATAGGACAGGGTGGAAGTTCCCAAGTTACTAGAGTTTCCAAGACTAACTATTGATGGGAATAAGGTGCGGGAAAAAAAAAAAAACATCTTTCTCCCAGATAGTTGCTAGGGGTTCAAACTGCTCATCCTGTGGTAAGCAATCCACCATAGGACCATGTAACTACCAGGCTACCTTACATCGTTTGCTTCCAGGCAGTAGAATTAAACCAGGATCTCTGGTGGTACAGTCACTTACACATTGGATTACTAACCACAAGGTCAACAGTTCAAAGTCACTAGCTGCTCTGACGGAGAAAGATGAAGCTTTCTATTCCTGAAAAGGTCGTCACTCTGGATGGGACCATGATCAAATATGCACACGTCACTGATTTTGCTTCTCAAGAGAACCTAGTCGAACACATAGCACACCTTAAAGGCATAACAACAAATGCTCTGGGAATATCCTTTCCAAAATGTAGGTTAATGTAAGAAATACTGTTCACTACAATTAACTTTGTCCTTCAGTTACTTCTAACTGAATAACTATATTATACTTTAACCTAGTGAATTTCCCAGATGAAATTGTGATTTTTTTTGAACGTTAGGCATATTTAGACGCACCCTAAGAGATCCCTGTGAGTCAGAATTGACTCCGTGTTATTGGGGAGGGAGTCAAACAGCTTTGGTTGCTGTTTTCAATTTTGTGCCTTTTTTTTTTTCTTCTTGGCATTGGAAACGTGATTGCCCTTAGGGCAGGAATCCTGTTATGGGATCTTTCGACTGCATTGGAACTTTAAAGATTACCTAGGCATTTGAATGGTGGTGCTGGCAAAGAATATTGAAAGCATGATAAACTGCTAGCTGAACCAACCAATCTGTCTTGGATAAAGTACCTCCAGAACGTGCCTTGAAAGCAAGCACACAACAGGACTTCGTGTCGCACACTTTGCACATGTTTTCACAAGAGACCATACCCTGGAGAAAGACATCAAGCCTGGGAAAGCAGAGGCACAGAGAAAGGGAGGGAGGCCCTCAATGAGCTGGAATGGCACAGTGGCGGCAACAATGGGCTCCAGCAATCACAGGCATACTCGTGAGGCTGGCTCAAGGCTAGGCAGCATTTCCTTCCGCTGGGCAAGGGGTGGCCGTGAATCAGAACCTCCTCAGTGGCACTTACTAACAGCAAGTCTTGCTCTCCAATCCCTGAGGCTCTCCCTGTCACACTTGCAGTTAGCAGTGTTTAATGATTTACTTCTTCCCATGTGCTCCTTAAAGACTCTGTGCACAGGGAAACACCACCTGTGTCATTTTGTTCTAAGTGCCCAGTGTTCATGAACCTATTTTAGTTTTATAACTTTCTTTTTCTTCTGTCTTTTTCTAATTTCATTCTCTTTCCTTTTTTTGGTCATGTTGTTTTATTTTGCTTTCTTGACTAATCATTTGCAAATTTTTAACAAGGTTTGCATAGAAACACACCAAATTATCATGCCAGCTCTATCTAATTTCTTTTTAAGTAGGGCAGACTAAGAGGAAATCAATGAGATCCCCACAGGAAATTGTACTTGTTTTAATTTTCCTATCTTTAAAAAAAAAAATTTGTGGGTAGGCACTTACATGCTGCTATGAATAAGCAAGACACAATAGGCTTTGTTAAAAAGAGAAGCTAGGCATTTGAAAATCTAAGCATTTTAGATTGAATAAAACTCCCCAAATTCTATGACTGGCTCATCTCTATCTTTGAAGCCCTGTTTGCCTTGCTTCTTAATGAGGCTCGCCCTATACTAGACATTTCCTCTTTCTGGGTAGTCTTGGCACATGAAAAACCATCAGAAAGTTTAAACTGGAGGACCTGAGAAGTCACCCAATATGATGTCCTCATTTTACCATATCAGACATTTTCACACAACGAGGTGAAGAGACTTGTATGGAGACACATGAGAGCCTTATTAATGGCTTGGGGAGCAAGCACAGACCTTTGCCTTCCCAGGCCAACTCTTCCCATACTACCATCCACTGGAAAATCATGAGCGCCCACCATGTCTTCTCTGACACTTCCTCATAGATCCAACCTTCCAAATGTTCAACTAGTTGTACATTCTTTCAACCAATCTTTACGATTTCAACATGGCATAAACACAGTCTGCTTCTTTTAAATTAAAAAAAAACAGTTCATCTGTTCAGAAAGTTATCAAAAGTCACAGCGCCCTAACCTCTCCTCAGAGCAAAAATAAGTCTTTGCTACTATTTTCTGATCTAAAATAAAATTCTGTGCATTTCTGTTTTGCTCTTTTCCTACTACTTTTTCTGTGCTACAGATAGGATTGCTAAAATTTTTGAAGGCTGACATGGGAATAATTTAGGCAGTCCCACACTGCCTACTGTCTGTCATCTGTCCATCAAATCAAACATGAATATGTAGGAATGTGCTTCACAGACTTAACAGAGTAAATTTGGTGGGGGGGGGTTAGAGATTATGATTGATTTTACAATATTTTATCAAATTGTTAGAAATATACTCTGACAAAAAAAAGTACTAAAATATAATGGGAAATCAAAACTAAAATAAGTAAATAAATAAATTTCATTCCCTATGTGACCGCGGGAAGATCTGAAAGGGAAAGTCCTAAATGGAACACTTCTTTTCTTATTACCTGATTTGCATTTGCTTTTTTTAAGTTAAATAAATGCAAAACAATCTTTGCTTATTTGGTGTTATGAGTTGAGTTATGCTTCCCAGAAAGCTTTGTTGTAAATCTCCCTGTACCTGGGTGTATGATCCCATTTTGAAATGGTATTCTCTCTGCTTTGTTAATAAGACTATTTTCATGTCTGGTGCCTCTTAAGCCAAAGAGGTACAAAAGGGGCACAGACACAAGCAAGTATAACAGATGCTTCCTGGAGGTGGCCAAGAAATGCCAAAAAGAACTCTAAAGATGCTGAGACAAGGACCTTCTCCACGAGTGAACAGAGAAATCTTTGAACCAGAGCTAATGATCCAAATTTGGACTTCTAGTCTATAAAGGAGGCTGCGATAAATATGATTTCTGCTTGTTAAAGTCATTCACTAATGGCATTTTTGCTGCTGCAGCAATTAGAAACTAAGACAGTTGGGCTGAGCAGAAATAAGAAATATTTCTTATTAAGAAAGAACATAAATTTTAAAAAAAGAAAGCACATAAATTCAGTCGTGGTAAACAAAAATGATGTCAGTATATCACAGCAACACAAATCCAGTATATTAAATGCATGCACTGAATTCATATGCCCTTTGTTCTTGAGAAGTCAATCAATTCCAACTCACCCTGCCCCTGTGTGTTTTAGTGTAGAATGGTGCTCCATAGACTTTTGGATAACTTCCTTGGCTCTCCTATAAACCAGAACAAAATGATTCTGTTTAAATGTTCCTATGTGACCGCTTAAAATGCCCAGGAAGGGCACACCTTTCAGGTTTGACATGAATGTCAAGAGAGCTTGTGGAATGTCCTTTTCTGAAGCTTTTCAAAGCTGAGCAAGGCATCTGGATGACAGAGTTGGTTGAAATCAAGGGCAATATAATTGCGCAATATAATTGAGCACCCTCCAACCTCTAGCAAGTCAAGTGAAGATCAAGGATGTGGAATATATAGACATAGCCATAGAGAAAGATGATATAGATATGTCATCCATCAGCTTTTCATCCTGTGCTGACTTGTGTGTTGCTTAGATGATGGAAGCTATAATACTGATTTTTCAAACACCAGCAAGGTCACATATGGTGGGTGCATTTCAGTGGAACTGAAGAGAGAGAGACTAAGAGAGAGTAGGAAGAAAAGCCTAGGACTGTATCTTAAAACCCTATGAATCGCAAGAGAAAGCCAACATACATAATGCTAGAGCATGAGCTTCTTAGAATGGAAGTCACTCAGAATACACAGTGGCTTCAAGAAGAGACTTCAGCATACCAATGATCACGAAAATGTATGAGGACTGGGCCATGCTTAGTTCTGGTATATACAGACTTGATATGAGTTGAAGTCTACTTAATAGCAACTCAAAATAAGATAAAATTTTAAAAGGATCTTGCTTTAGTTTTCCTCATTGCCTTTCTGATTCATAAGGTAACAGTTCCTGCTAGATCTTCTAGAATCTAGAGTAACCTACTCTGGCTGAATGTAGTGAGAATAACTGTTGTTATATAATAGTACTTAATCTTGGTGTTAAATTTAGAAATTTTACAAAAAGATTCTTATCTACAGGGGAGTGGAAAACACAGTCATATGGTGGTGAAAGAGTCAAAGAGAGGAAGGTGGGAGACATCCTGTTACCCTTTCCTGTCACTTATTTCATCTGTTTACAAAGCGCCCAATGGCTTCAAAGGAAGATCAGTGCCCAGATGAAACAGCTAAGTATGTGGCATGGACTGAAAGCAAGTTCACTTTGAGTAGCATGACCAAAAAAATAGTAGTATCTGCTGCCTAAAGGTGCTGATGGAAAAAATGACAGATTATAGAAAACTGAAATTTGGATAACTTAAATATTGTTACAAGGTGCAAAGAGATTCATTTCTAAACTCTTGAGAACAAGAGAATAAAAACTTTGAGCAACACATTAAAAGAAAGATCTTTCCTTGAGAAATATCAATTTTGTAGGAAAGAAACAACTCAGAAACATATAATTGAAATGTATCTGCAAATAGAAGAAAGTAGCCAATGTCACTATACACCTAGAAACAGTTGCGTTGGTAGATGCTTTGCTGTGCACTTTTCAACAGACACAGCAAAATGCATATCAGCAACAAATGCATATCTGATTTATGACTTTAAGATGCCATTTTCCAAGTAAGCTTTTTATTAGAGTAAGTGATATTAGAAACACATATTGATGGCCTTAGTTCTTGTGATCATATCATGAGATAGAGCTCACCTCTAAAAAGATGTTTTAAAAGGCTAAGATGCATATACAATGACTATCATAGCTCAAGGCTTCTCACATAAGATAATAGATAAACAACGAATAGTATTATTGTTTGTTAGAAGTTTCCATAGCTATTGCTGGAGTGGCTAACACAGAGTAGCCACCATGACTCCAAATTTTGAGAAAGTATTATTCTGTGACATATTATATATTCTAAAAATCTATTATCAAAATACATCCTTTTTTCTAAGAGAATATGATCACTGCAATTAAAGGTCAAATGACTCATGCAATTTGGCCACATCTACTTTACACACTCTCTATACAGAAACCCTTAGTTTATGGACTACTCTTAATTTATTTTCCCTAGAAAGAATATGGAGAAATTAAATTCAGCACAAAAACTCTCACTGCCATCAAGTTGATTCCAACTCAAGACAACACTATACAACAGGGTAGAACTGTCCCTTATAGTTTGTGACTCTAACTCTTTAGAGAAATAGAAATCTTAGTCTATCCCAAGGAGCAGCTCTTGGTTTTTATCTGCTGACCTTTCAGTTAACCATCTAATATGTAATGTCACTAAGTCTCCCCAATAAGATCTATTACCTAGTTGACTCTATGCTCGTGGGAAATTGTTGGTGAGATTGGTAAGGTCTAATCTCCCCCTTCCTTGATCCTAAAACAAAATGAAAATATTTCCATCAACTCCAATGACAATCATGGACACTCCATACGTGTTAGAGCACAGTTCTGTTCCACAAGGCTTTCAATGACTCTGATTATTCAGAAGATGGCCAGGTCTTTCTTCTGAGGTGCTCTGTGTGGTTTGAGTCACCAGCTATTCAATTAGTAACCACAAGCTTAACTGTGTCTCTCACTCAAGGATTCCTACATAAGACTACTGCCTAATAAAAGATACCCATCTATATAAAACACAAGGTAAAATACCCATTGTACTTCAAGAGAACAGCGAGATTAATTTCTTCTTAGAATGAGGGCAAGGGTTATCTCTGAAAGAGCAAAGTGTAGCAGGGGAAGCAGAGTTATTTCTGAAGGAGGAAGGTGTTGCAGGGGGAGCAGAAATGGTGAGCAAGGAAGAGGCAGTGTTTGACAAAAGAATGATAACTTATTGAGCATGATCTAGAGGGGGAAACACAGAGAGAGTTCTACTTAGACATCAGTAAAGAGATAAGTGTGGGTTGCTTAGTAAAAACACACTACTAAGCATCGTATAGACACTTGATAGAAGAGTGTCCACATCTTCGATGATCACTACTTTGGTTTGATACAACAATGAAATGGGAGTTACCAAAAATGTTAATAGAAAAACCAACTTGCCAACAGATCATAAAATAATCTACTGAAGAAAGACTTTGCTCTTCTTGAGAAATTATCTCACTAGAGAGAGGGCTAATGATCATTTCAACTAATGCTTTAATCTTAGTAACAAGCAATGAAGGTTTGAACAAGAGGAGAAGAAAAGAAGAGGCTAGAAACAAGAAGCATTGCAGAGGGGGTGAGAACTAAACTTGGTGACTCTAAAGTGGCATGGGCAATGAGAGAGAAACTTGAAGTTTCTGAACCAGCAATGGGAAATAGGATGGTTGGTGATACCATACACAAGGATGGCAGGCAACCTAGAGAGTTTGCATTCTACATAGTTCATAGTTCAGTCCACCTCTTTCCTGTCTCACTTTGCTCTCAATATCATGGAAAAACCATAGGGCCTCTTTAAGAGCTTACTTAGACATCTTCTCAGTTAAACATCTAAGTTCTTCACTTAGAAGGTCTACTTTCCATGAAACATTGAACACAATTCAGACAAGTTTTTTGCCAGTTCATTAAAAAAAACACCCTTCCTCCACTGTTCAGTTGCTTGTTCACCTGAAGTCCATCTTTATAGTAACAACCATCTTTCTAGCAACATTCTGCTGCTGGTGCCCTATAAAGTCTCTCAAACAACAGATATTTTCTTTCTACCTCTCGTTACTTCCTTTAAAGCTTTCACCAGAAATGCCTTTGAAATCCATAATTCTGTGTCCCTTTCAGGTGATCTATACTCTTTCTCCTAGATACCTTAAAACTCTTCCAGTTTCCACTAATTACATACTCAATTCCAAAATCACTACTTCATGTCAGGTATCTGTTAGGGCAGAACCCTACTCTTCTGTACCCAGATTCTGTCTTAATTATCTAGTGCAGCTACAACAGACTACCACAGAGGGGTGGCTTTAACAAACAGATATTGATCATTTGGGAAGCTTGGAGGTCCACATTCAGGGTGTTAGCTCTCAGAGATGGCCTATTTTCTGTTCTTGGAAGATTCTGATCTTCTCTGAGTTTCTGCTTCTGTCCAACCTTCATGTGTTTGGCATCTCTCTGAGCATGCCTGTCATCTGCTCACTAGCTTCAACTCTTTTATAGCTCAAATGAGATGATCTCAAGATATACCATACACTAATTCTGCCTCCATGTTAAGGAGAACAAAGACTTCACTCCCAAATGGGGTTAAGCCCACAGTCACCTGGCTGTAGTTATAGAGCGTCCCTTGAGTTCCAAGTCACGGCCCCCTGTACGTAACAATGCAATATTGTTTGTTCCTTTGCCATCCACATCTCCCTTACTATATTTGAGCCATGGTTATAGTAACTGCGCATTCATGAAATTGATAGCCTTCCTTCTTTCTGTTAACCTTATATCAAGTTTGATATCCTTCTTCAGGGACTGGGCCTTCCTGATAGCATATTCAAAGTATGTGAAACAAAATCTTGCAACACTCTTTCTTAAGGAGCATTTGGGTGTATTTAAAGGCAGATAGATTTGTTACTCTGGTCATTCATAGTATACTTACTATTCTTCACCAACACCATAATTCAAAGCCACCAATTCTTATTTGGTTTTCCTTATGCATTGTTCAATTTTGCACGCATGTGAGGCACTTAAAAATACAAGGCAAAGAGGGCATAGAATGCCTAGTAGGGCTTGATTAAGTGCAATATAGTCAATATGAATTACTGGTAGCCAAATGAAGGTTGGATATCATAGTGGGACAGAAGGAAAGTAAAAGGAAATAGAGGAAAAAACTAGTAGGTAAAGGACATTTATAGAAGTATAAATACAGGTACACATATGTAAATATATTTATATGTAACAATAGGGACATCATTCCATGTACATATTATATATGTTAAATAATAAGGTAGCAGATGGACATGGGACCTTAACTCAAATACTACCTCAGCGCAACAATATTTTGTTCTAATAGACTGGCATTATGTGATGCTCACTTTCCTGACACAATCACTGAAGATAAAATGAGTGCACAAGCAAGTGTGAAGAAAGCTGATGGTGTACAACTATGAAGAAACATAGGCACTAGGGTTTTAAAGGGTTGAAGACAAAAAAGCAGCCATCTAGCTGAGAAGCAGAAAGCCACATGGAAGAAGCACACCAGCCTGTGTTATCATGAGGTGTCAAAGGGATGAGGTATCAGGCATCAGAAGACCCAGAAGATAAAATCATATTGAAGTGAACAAGGGCAGAGGTGTGCAGAGTAGAGACCCAAAACCCATCGGTAGACAATTGGACTGCCCCTCACAGATGGGTCACAAAGAAGGGATGAGTTAGCCAAGGTTCAGTATAACATGGAAGAAACATGCAACATTCCTCGCTCCCCTGGCCCCCACCCCACCCAATATCTTGACCCCAATTCTACCTTACAAATCCATCTAAACCAAAGCATGTACATTGGTACAGATAAGAACTTTTGACACAGGGAATCCAGGACAAATAAACCCCTCAGGAAGAATAATGGGAGTAGCGATACCATGAGGATAAGGGAAAAATGGAGGGAAAAGGGGGGAACTGATCACAATGATTAGCATATAGTTGGCCCCCTCTCTGCCTCCATAAGGAGCACTAACAACAGAGATGTGGGTAAAGGGAGATAGTAGTCAGTGTAGAATAGGAAAATAATGATAATAATTTATAAATGAGGAAGGGGGCATGGCAGTGGGAGGAAACAAATTCGAAGCTGATACCAAAGGCTCTAATAGAAAGAATTTTTTTTTAAGGAAGAAGGCAACATTGTACAAATGTGCTTGACACAAAGGATGTATGGATTGTTATAAGAGCTGTAAGAGCCCTCAATAAAGTGATTTAAAAACAATAATGACTAAAATAAATAAACACATGGAAAATTCTATGACTTGGGCCAAGCACACCTTGGAACCTCAAAGTGATGTGCTTGTTTTTCTTTTTAATACTCTAGAGAAGTCTTTTGCTGAAGATTTTCCTGATAAAATTTTTTGACTGTTGTTTCTATGAACATTGATTTTGAATCCAAGTGAAATTAGATCTTTCAAAACTTCAATCTTTTCAGTTAATCAGGATATTGCTTATTGGTCCAGTTGTAAGAATGTTTGCTTTCTTGATATTGTGGCGTAAGACATACTGAATGAAGATTGTGATCTTTGATCTTCATCAGTAAATGCTTCAAGTCCATTTTGGTTTCAGCAAGACAAGCCGTGTTCTCTGTGGACTAAAGGTTGTTAATTAGTGTTCCTCCATTCCTGATGCCATATTTTTCTTCATATAGTCTTGCTTTCCTATGATTTTTTTCAGTATACATATTGAATAAACACAGTAAGAAGATACTAACCTGATACGCACCACTCCAAATTTTAAACCACACAGTATCCCCTTGTTCTGTTTAAGCAACTGCCTCTTGGTCTATTTATATATTTAATTTGAGCACAACCGGTTTTATAGATTTCTCATTCTTCCCAATGTTGGCCATAATTTGTCATGATCCAAATACACAAATCTGTGTACCATCAATAAAACACAGATAAATAAGAGAATTTGCTTAAGTGTGAATTGTGTAGTTTTATAGTCCTTTAAATAATTGGGTAGGCCTATGCCTATATGGAGTGTGAAACAACCATAGAGATAATTGGTCAGGTTTTACACCCCTCTGAGTACAGAGATTGGAGGTCTGGTGGTGTAGTCGTTATGCATTGTGCTGTGGTCTGCATCGTCAGCAGTTCAAAACCAACAACTCCGTGTGAGAAAGACATGGTCTCAGAAACCCACAGGGAGTCACTATGAGACAGCTTTGGCTTGGTGGCAGTGAGAATGTATAAAGGAGCTATCTGAAAAGCAGGAAGAGAAGACCCCCATGACAATCTAGAAAGAGGATGACAAAGTTTTGAGGTGGATGAGCCAGGCCTGACCTTCACAAAAATTTGTAGAATATTTGAACACTGACTAACTCTTTTTAATGCAGTGACTCTGCAGGACCCTCCCATCTTCTCCTGATTGTTACCATATCACCCAACATTTTGACCATCAACATAGCAAGTCAAGCCTTACATTTTTCCTTTAGTTTTTCTTTTTTTGCCTTGAGAAATTCAAAGTGTGTCCTTCCCTTTTGTTTATATAACTCCAGGTGTTGGAACTTATGATTATAATATTTTCTTTTGTCTTCTCAATTGCTCTTTGAAAACTTCTATTCAGCAATCATACTTCAGTGTTTCTACCATTAGCTCTCTACTTTCAAGAGCACAGTTTAGGGTCTCCTGTGACAACCATTTTTGTCTTTTCTTTCCTTCCTGTCGCTTCATGAACTTTTTATTTCTTCATGTATGATGTCGCTGATATCAACAATTCATTTTTTTTTTCTTCAGGTGTTCAATGAGTCAAATCTATTCTCAAGATGATTTCTAAATTCTGGTAGGATATCCTTCAGGTAGCAACTTGGCTCTCATGTACTCATTTAAAAATTTTTGAGCTTCAAGTTGAACTAGCAAATGAGCAAACAATGGCCTGTTTCACACTCAAGTTTTGGTCTTGATGATATTGAATTTCTTTGTTACCTCTTTTCACAGATATAGCCAATTTGATTTGTTTTTGTATTTCTGAAGTAAACATATGTATTTTTTAAAAGTAGTTGCAATGAATAAGTCTTGCAAAATGAATGTCTTGCAAAATTGTACTATGCAAATTCCAGCATCATATTTCAATGCCATATTTTTCAGCTGCCAATCCATTTTTGTTTTCAGCTTTTGCATTCCAATTACCAGTAAATATCAATGCTTCCTGATTACAAGCTTGGTAAGTTTCAATCTGCAGAAGTTGATAAAAATCTCCAATTTCTTCATCCTTGGCATTAGTAGTTAGTGTAAAAGTTTGAATAATAGTTGTGTTTATCTGGGTGGACTAGAGAAACAAAATCATAGACACTCATGTATATAAGAAAGAGCTTTATCTACAAGAGATATTGAATATTGAGAAAATATCCCAAGCCAGTCCAGATCAAGTCCATATATACAATATTAGCTCACATGTCCATTACCAATCCATAAATTCCTCCTCAGACTCATGAAACACATGCAGTGATGCCAACTGCAGAAAGATCACAGGCCAGTGGGTGGAAAATCTTGTAGATCCAGTGGTGGAAGAGGCATCTCAGTGCTGTCAGGTATTTCCACATGGCTTCTCCAGCTCCCAGGGCTCTAGCATCGCTCCATGTGTCTTGTCAACAAGCGTGTTTCCCAGGGAGTGAGCATATGTCCCACCTCCAGCAAGCTTAGCACCTCAAATGAGATCATCAGGTTGCAGCCTAACAGGCAGGCTAAGCCCCACCCCTTCACTATCAAGTCTCAAATTGACAACAGATTATGTAACTACCACAATAATTATATTAAATGATCTTCCTTATAAGCATATGGATATTATATAACAATTATCTTATTATAGGCACTCCTGTATTTCAGGATAAATCTTGAAATATTCTTTTTAATGATGAATGTAAGGTCATTCCTCTAAAATTTGTAACTTCTGATCTAGTAGGTCATATGATTATTTGATTAAAAATGACCAATATGAATCCAGAGCAGTTTACTAATGCCTGGAGTATCCATTTCATGTGTTTCATTTCATTGTTGCCAAGTTCCAACTTTCCTACATTCATACTTTGCACATCCCATGCTCTGAAAACTAATGCTTATCCACAGCTGTTTCTTCACAGTTTGAGTCATGTGAGATGAATAAATGAAGATCCTGACAGTTTTAGTCCATTCATGCTACTAAGGTCAGCTCTACTCCAAGGAGATAACTCTTTTTTGGTATATATCAAACAAGCTTTCACTGATAGTCATAGGTTTTCACTAGCCAATATTTTAAAGAAATATATGACCCAGTCCTTCTTCCCAGTCTTTGTGTGTCTGGAAACTCTGCTGAAAGTAGACCACCCCAGGTAGACTGTGATGTCTATGGTTGTCTAGCAACTTGACTTGGCCATGATTCTCAATGATTGGCAATTATGATATAGTTTGGTAGTCATGTAATGATGTAGTACTTTTTCACGATGAATCCGAATATACTGTAATCACTTCCACTATGAGCAGCCAATCACTGAAAGGGAATTTCCTTGGACATGAGGCCGATATTTCAGCAAAGTTCTTAAGCTATTTGATGGATCTGGATATTCAATCTGACTTATCATCATCTGCACTTGAATCGATGGCCTGCTAGGTGATCTACCGACTATGGATTTGTCCGGCTCCATAGGCAGAAACTTGCCACCTGCCTGGAAGATCTTGAGTTCATCAGCACCTGCAGCTGAATGAGTCAAATAAACTTCCAGTCTGATATGTGACCCACAAACTTAGGATTTGCCACCTATATAAGAACATTTGGATCTTTTTGTCTCCCTTCCTTCCTTTTTACTGTGTGTCCTAATTTTCATATCTGTATAAAAATGATATGAAAACCTTAGGGTTATTATGAAAAAAATGTAACATCGTAGTAACCCTTCAATAAATATTAGTAACTGACACAATAGTAGCCCTCAATAAATATTAGTAAAAATATCTAAGAAGTCCTGAGCTATTAAGCATCAGCATGAAATATAGACACAGGGTTTCAAGAGTGGTATGATCAGAATGTTAATTAAGGAGATTAGATGATCTTTCTTTCCTTCTTAAAATAAAGGGGCTAAAAAAGAAACTAGTATTCACATACACGATTGCCAGAGGTATGTTTATGCTGGCTTTGATAACAATATGTTAACTTCTGCAAATGCTACGTTCACTTGCATTTTCTAGAGTGTCAAAACACCACTAAATTCCAACCTCCAACCCACTTCCCCCTTGGGCTTCTCCTTTTTCACGGTACTCATCGGGTGTGGCAAGTGACTTGTGTATTACAAATGTCTATCCATAGGAGACCATGAAGATTCTTGTTTATAATAGCTTTGCATTTGTGTGTAGTTGCTTCCTGTGTGCAGTTGTGTTTTGAAAGACAGGATTTTCTCTCACTTATGTGTTTTTTTAAAGCATGGATTTATTTGTTTACAAATACAGAGCTCTTATTCAAGTTATATAGTGTGGAGTGCTAGGAGGGCTGGTGGTACAATGCCTAAGCATTGGGCTGCTAACCACAAGGAAAACAGTTCAAAACTACCAGCCACTCCATGAGAGAAGGATGGAGCTTTCTCCTCTCATCAAGGGTTACAATCCCAGAAACCCAGTGGGCAAATTCTCCCCTGTCCTATAGGCCCATCAATAGTGGTAAGAGAAGATAGAGATGGTTCCCCAAGAGATTAAATTATCTTAACTAATATGTCCCATAGTGTTCCTATATAGGAGGAATCTACTGGTAACAGCGGAACTGCATTTGTTTTCACCTTACCCTAAATTCTATAGATTTCAAGGTAATGATATTGTCATTCTTCTCCCAGTTTCGTTTTTATTTTAACTTACCCAATTATCTTAGAAACAGATGAAATATTGCTTTAGCTCCTTAGGGATTTGACTTTATTCCTTAGGAATCAGTTTTCGCTTCCTACAAAGCTTTGGTATTTAAGGAGAAGCAGGCTTCTTTCTTTTCCTTGATGTAGAGTTGATACTGCCTACTCAAAATACCACGGAATTCTATCTACTCCAAAGAGTAAAAAATTCATGCTAAGTATGGCCCAGAGACAACTGATTTATTTTACCAATGTAACAGCCCCAAATCTCTCAACATGAACTAAGGGGAGATTAGATTGCAGGAGCAGTCAGTCTCTAGTAAAGAACAGCGTGCTTGGTAAAATATGCAGTCCGTATACAAAGAGGAGAAGGATTCCATGAGACCAATTGACAAGCACAGCAGTGTTGGTGAAGATGGTGTTGGTGCAGTGTTTTAGATGATGGTGAGGTGGAGCCAACCCCATGGCACTGAAACACCATAGCAACCAAGATCAAATAAACCGAGAGAGTTGAAATGGCAAAATCTCCATGGTGCTATCACTACATAGTAAATACGAAGGAAGTGTAGATGTATGTGAGTAGCAGAAATATGTTAGTGAGAACTACATATTTGAAATTCACAGTGACATATTGAATTGAATTGTAAAAAGGCACAAAGTGTCTTTAGTTAACTCTATAAAAAGTTGTCAAAAGGACAAAAATCCAGTATATTTTGTGACAGCGTTTATCTGGGACTTCATAGCACTTTCAAGCCATCACTCAAAATTCACACAGTCTGATTGTGACCCAACATAATCAACCCAGCCTCCCTTGTAGATCACTTCCACCTTCCTGTGGCACAAGAGAAGGGAAGCTACATCGTCAGACAATGTTGAGCCACTGAAATCTACATTTCATCTTCTACACATTCCTGCAAGAGCCCTGGTACTATTGTGGGTTATGATCTTCTGACCGAAAGGTCATCAGTTTGAACTTATCACAGGCTCCATGGGAAAAGGATGAGTCTATCTGTTCCTGTCAAGATGTCTAATCTTGGAAACCAGATGTAGATTCACTAGAATTTACTCAACAGCAGGGGGTTTGGAGTAAATATACTCTATGACTCCAGGGGCTGCAGTGAGTTGAGTATTGGCCTGCTATCCACAAAGTTGGCAATTCAAACCCACCAGCTGCTTTATGGGAGAAAAGTGAGACTTTTCATCTCTGTGAAGATGTGCTATCTCAGAAACCATAAGGAACCAAGATTACTGTAAGCCACAGCCAACTCCACAACAGCAGATTCAAGTCCATGTTATCACAATGCAATAGCAGAAGGGCCCTGGGTTGACATAACTTGACAAAACAAGAAATACAGGCTGCCACGCTCTGGTGCTGCTGTTAGTATTGTCCAGTCAGTTCTGACTTCTTGCCATGCTAGGTGGGCAGAATAGAGTTTTTCCAGGGGAGTTTCAAGACTATGACTGACTGAGATCCATGTTTATCTTCTGAGGCGCCTCTTGGTATAGTGGAATCATCAATCATTTTGCTAATAGCTGAAGGTTTAACTAATTTTGTCACCCAGGGACACTTTCACCTTCATATTCACCTTGAACTATTAACCTCACCGCCCATATTTCTTTCTCCACCATTAAAAGTAACTCAGCAATAATCTCATGGCAACCAAATGACACCTGCTCTAACTTTAGCCCCTCTAGGTAAGGAATGTCTACACGATCCTATCAAGTCTCTAACTCTAACAGGCAAGGTAGGGAGGAGAGGTGCTAGATACAAGTGTACATATGAATACACATATGCACGCATGCATGCCTACCTATGATGGAACGTAAATATCTAAACTTTTTATGAAGTCTAATGTGTATGAACTGCGTACACTTATAAAATGAAAGTTTAGTCAGAGCCTGTGAGACAACGGAGAAACTTGAGAAATCTTGCTTTTACTAATAATATTTTCCCACAAAATAGAAACCTATTGTACATTAAAGCCCTGTTTATTCAAATGCCAAAGAAACAGAAAGAGAATTGGCAATTCTAAAATGATGGCAAAGAGGGAAATGGTTACTAAAGTGTTCTAGCTTTTAACATTTACTGCCTTCTTTCCAACTGGGGAGTTTCCCTGTTTTATTTTGTTACTGATGCTACATTTTGATTCTTTGTTTTGTTTTTTTGTAAGTTTTTCCAGTGTGGAAAAATCAGGATGGGCAAATCTATAGAGAGCGTAACTAGATTAGTGGTTCCTTTGTTTACTACAGGGAGATTTGGGGAGAATGGGGAACTAACAACAAGGAGTATAAGAAAACAGAAAATGTTCTCACATTGATTGGTGGTAATGATTGCACAGCACTTCTTGATAGATTGAACTATAAAATTGCATGATATTTGGTTTGGGTCCAAATAAAATTGTTTATAAATAGACATTAAGGGAAAAGGTTTTATTTTTTTATACTAATAGAAGTTCTAGGCCAGTGTATTTGCAGAACCACCTAGTGATCACTGATATTAATAGTATTGAGTCAATAATTGAATCACTGTTTTTTCTGTCCCTACATACGCCTGATGATGCAGGATCCAGACTTCCTCACTGCTTGCTCATCTGGTATCTGACGGACTCTGTGATTTCTTCCCAAAGAGCGCCCAGACCTCCAAGAATTCCCGTTCCTTGTCTTGACGCTATGATAGCGGTCCAGACCACTGGTCTCATTCTACCACAGGGACTGCTGTAGCAGGAATCTGTACTGTATTTACAAAATGCACTCGTGAATGCAAGCACTAGAAGCAGGCTTGACAGGATTTATGTCAAAGGATAGCAGCAGCAACGCTTCCAGGAGGAAGGGGACTGTGCAGTGTGGCATCTCACCCCCAACTAATGTAGTTCTATGCGCTAAATAAAACTAGCGATAATAGTCATTTACACCTATCTGTGAGCTTGACTGTTAAGGGAAAGATTAGATGCTTCTTTAAATCTACCTGGAACAAAGGACCTGGTGATCACCACTGAAAGCTTGACAGTGCCCATTTCTCCTCTGATGCACAGGCGGTCAGGATGGGTCAGCGTCAAATCAACACTCTTGGGATTTAAGGACATCACTATTTTCAGTTACAGTTTAGAAACTCAGCTTCGGGCTTTTAACCCAACTAAACAACAGTCAAAAACATAGCTCTATCACCAGCAGGTACGACGTACCCACAGAAAGATTCACTGGCCTCAGAAACGGGATGTCCCTATAAACGGGCACAGCATTCCTTCTATTTGAAAAGCTGGCACAAGGCGCTCACGTTCAGGTGGCAGCTGATGCTCCCTTGGAGAAAGAGTGACGATGAGAGACGCACACAAGGGAGAGTGGAGGAGGGCACACACATGGGCATCCTCTCATCTAGGCTCAGCAGAGCAATCCACGCAGTAGTCCAGATGTCAGGGTGACTCATGACCTGGAACCTGGTGACTACCCATGATAGAGACCCAACTACCAGAATCCCATAGTGTGGGCTGAGGGAAAATCACTGGGATAATCTAACAAAGACTTAAAAGTCCAAAAATGTTCCACTCTATAAAAAAGTAAAGTAAGAAGACACAGTCTTATTGTTCAGCAGGGACACCGATATGATCACGTGGTGTTGGAAATATGATATCCGGGCATGGGGGCGGGAGGGGAGGAGACTGCAAGGGTGGCCAGGATGAGACCCAAGAGGAATTGGAAAAGACAGGTAGAAACTGGAGGCATAGACTTGAGCGTGCTGGCAGAGGACCTTGAGAGGAAGCATGCGACACCCGCCTCAGGGAGGGTTGACTCAGCAAAGCCAAAGCAAACCTATTGCTATCAGCTTGATCCTGACACAGTGTCACTGTCTATCCTCTTGTAGGTTCTTTTTGTGTTTGTGTGGGCATCACTGCCCCCTAGTAGGAGTGGAAGGCCCGGCCTTGCTCTGGAAGAGCTGCTAATCATGTAGTTTCTCCAAGACCAAATCTTTACAGGAGCAGTCAGCTTCATCTTTCTACCAAAATGGTTAGAGGATTTGAACCACCAACCTTCTGGTTAGCTGCTCAAAGCCTAACCCACAACACCACCCATGATCTTTGAAAGTCCACTCAGGTACATGTTAGAAGTGAAAAAGACAAAGTTCTCCTAGCCATGAAGGAGAGTCTACATGTAAAACGGAACTACATCCAACTTATGGGAGAAAACAGAGCATGCAGAATATGATTCTCCTTTGAAACTCCTCTAAGATATTTTAGAAAGTCTAATTGAAGTGGAAGTGAGAAATTCCCAAGTTGGAAATGTCCATATAGCTATATTATAGACATGTCAAAGTAGTGGCTAAAGAGACAGATTACATCAAGTTTTACCACTTTTTTTTCTTTTTCCCCTTTCTATAATATAACCTAAATCTGAAAGTTCACAGGCGTGAACAGAAGAAAGAGAAAAAGAAACAGAATTCCAAACCTCTTTCCTTGGAAAACCTCTTCACCAAAGCAATTTAAAGATAAAGTTTATAGCTATGTAACACCTGTAAAAGATGGATCCGTTCAGAGGATTGGTTTGTCTTAGAAAACCAGTGACTTCTACCAGCATGTGCCAGGACAAGGGCCGGCTGTTTTCTTCGCAGCTTTGAGAGAGAAGTGCAGGTGCTTCCAGAAGGCTGTTCCACGTACTCTAAAGCCAGGCAGAACCGAGCTCAGAGCATTAACTGTTATGGTGGTTTTATTGCCTGGGCCTCCATTTCTTCTCTACCATTCCCTAGAAGTTGAAGTCAGATCTATGGGCTTTCCATTTTTCTAATGCTCTCCCCTCCTTTTTTGCCTCTGTCCTCTTCCTTTCTTTCTTTTAAGTTAAAATAACACACACACACATTGTTACCTATCTGGAAAGTACAGAGCCTTTCTTATGTTGCTGTTAGGGACCATCCAATCAGTTACAACCCGCAGCAACCTGATGCTCAACAGAACAAAACAGTGCCTGGTCCTGCACCATCCTGACAATTGTTCTTAGGCTCCAGCCCACGAGGTCCAGCCATATCACTGAAGACCGTCCTCTTTTTCCCTGTTCTTCCACTTTACCACGCATTGCCTTCCCCAGGGACTGATCTCTCTTGATAACTTGTCCAAAGCGTATGAAGCAAAGTCTCGCCATCCTTGCTGTCGAGAGCAGTGTGGCTGTACTTCTCCCAAGACAGATCTGTTTACTCTTTTGTTAGTCTGTGGTTCTCTCATTATTCTTCACCAGCAGCATAATTCCATGGCATCCATTCTTCTTCTGTCTTCCTAAATCAATGTCCAACTTCACGTGCATAGGAGGCCATTGAAAATACCAAGGCTTGGGGCAGGTGCACCTCTACTCCTCCTTAGCATCCTTGCTTTCCGATACTTTAAAGACACCTTGTGCAGCAGATTTACCTCCTGCAATGTGTCTTTTTGTCTGTTGACCGCTACTTCCTTGAGCATTGAATTGTAGGTCCAAGTGAGACAAAATCCTTGTCGACTTTAATCTTTTCTCTAATTATCATGTTTTGACCTATTGGTCCGTTTGTGAGGATTTGGAACTTCTTGACGTTGAATTGTAATCCACACTGATAGCTGCAATCCTTAATCATCAGCAGCAAGTGCTTCAATTCCTCCTCACTTTCAGCAAGCAAGGTTGTGCCCTTGCATATCACAGGTTGCTCATTAGCCTTCCCCCAACCCTGATGCCACGTACTTCTTTATATATCCAGCTTCTCTGATGGTTTGCTCAGATTAAATAAGTATGGTTGGAGGATACACCCCTGACACACTAATTTTTAAATCCTATAGGATTCCCTTGATCGATTTGTACAACTGTCTCTTGATCTGGATACAATTCCCCGTGAAAGCAATGAAAAGTTCTGGAAGGCTCCCTGTGCTTCTCAAAACTATGATTATAATCCACACCACCAAATGCCTTTGCACAATCTGCTTTCTATCAAGATCCATCTGACATCAACCATGATATCCCTTGTATCATATATGCCCTCTTATGAATTATACCTGAACCCCTAGCTATTTTCTGGACCTGCTCTGCTGCAGAAATTGTTGGATAATCTTCAGAAAAAGTTTACTTGCCTGTGATATCAGTGATACTGTTCTCTGATTTGAGCATTGGTTTGAGTCATCTTTCTTTGGAATGGCACAAATATGGATTTCTTCCATTAAGTTGGCCAAGTAACTACCATCGAATTTGCTGGAATATACAAGTGAGTGCTTCTAGTGCTTTCCAGATGGTGGAAAATTCCCATTGGTATTCCATCCATTCTTGGAACCTTGTTTTTAGCTGATTTTTCTGGGCAGCTCAGACTTCTTCCTTCGGTACCATTAGTTCTTGCTCATCTGGTACCTCTTGACATGATTGCATGGTGACTAGTTCTTTTCGGTACAAAGACTCTGTATATATTTTTTCCTTCTTTCAATACTTTCTGCGATCATTCGATATTTTTACAATAAAATCTTTCTTTTATTTTTTATAAAACCATTCTACTTTGGGGCTCTTACACCTCTTATAACACTCTATACTACAATTGTATCAAGCACATATTGTAATTCGAGGCTTGATTTTTTTTTCTCTCACATATTCCCAAACCAAACTCATTGCCATCTTGTTGATTCTGACTCACAGAGGCCCTAGAGGAGAGGGTAAGATCGTCCCTTTGGGTTTCTGAGACTGTAACTCTTTATGGGAGGAGAAGGCCTCATCTTTCTCCCTTCGAGCGGCTGATGCTTTCAAACTGCCAACCATTTGGTTAGTGGCCCACCCAGTAGTCGGTACCCACAAGAGCTAGAGATTGCAGAGTAACCGCACCCCAGAAATGTCTGCTAAGTCCCCTTTGCTGTTACACAGAAAGCATTAGGTAATAGTCACTTGATTTTCTCCCTAAGAGCTATTCCCAATTTTCGTTGCAGAGGCAGAGCAAGATAGATAGAGCTGGGCACTTGTACCCAGACACAAACCCAAGAGGGTCCAGACAAGACAAGCCCCCAAATCATACCTCCTCTCTCTCACTCCACCCCCAAGGGTGAGGCTGGCCAGTGAATCACATGACTCCCGTCAAAGAGAGCATTGAGAGGGGGGACTGGAATGTAGAGAGAGTCCTTTCATGATCATTCTCTTCACTACACCTCTGTTTCCTTGTGCTTTGGAAGTCTGTACTCTGCCTTTGCTGTCATATCCCTATTATTGACAAATAATCTGAGCTGGATAAATATTAAGGTTCTTTCCTAATATTTTTACTTTTAGAAATAATAATGTGATAAAAATACAAAGAAATCTTTGTCAATATCATTCCTTTATTAGGACAAATACCTCAGTGGCAAAAACTGCTTGAAGTATATGTTTTATTTTAAGACTCTTGATAAATGTTAATTTATAGGCAAAAAAAATGTTCTGTATGAAAATGTCCATATTGCAAAATGGACCAACTTGATTATTGCAATTTAAGTATCATCTTGACAATAACATGCAAAATGGAAAATGCTGTATTTTCCTAATTTAAAAATCCACCTTTCTTAAATGGGATAGTAGATAACCAGTCCTGTTTTTCCTTTATGATGTTTTCCTCACAAACATATGTGAAAATGATAGTTTCTCATGTATGGTGATTGTAAAATCCCTTCAGTTGTGTTCTTTGCCTTTTCATCATGGTTAGAACAGACAGATGTTCATTTTACCCCTCACACTTGCCCTGTGCCATTTCCTTTTTCCCTTCTCATTAGCTGGGCAAAGCTTCTTATTCTGCTATGTGGAAGCCTGAAAGCCAAGACACAGGTGGGTGTCTGCAGCGAATATGAAAAAAACAGAAAAACAAAACAGGCAACCGAAAGTTGTGCTATTGAGATTAAGGTTCTGAAAGCCATACCATGTCTTACTGGGCAGTTTTAATTTGACTTTTTCCGTTTCTGGTTTAAAGAACAACTAACGGTGTAAACACAGAAAAAGCACTGGCAAACATGACCCCCATTTTTCTGGACTCTTGATTTTCTCCATAATGATAAGTCCTGTGGAATTAGTTTTCAGAACAGTAACTGTGACTGAGTTCTCTCCAGTATTAGATGTTTTAAATCAAATGGAGATAGAAACTTGTCTAATATTGAAGTGTTGTGGTTTTCCTGTTTGTTTTTAATAGGAAAAATAACCCAAAGTAATAAGGAGGCAGAGGGGGATTATTACTTTCATGTCTATGCCCTGGCCATGTCTAGACTATTCAGTCATCAACGTAATCAGTCTAACACAACGCCGCCTTCGAAACTAGAGGAACGCCACTAAAGTAATCACATGTGAATCTTGCTGCCCCACAGAATGCTCTGGAAGATGGATAGCAGCAGAGGTAGCTAGCTTATAATCAATTTGAACTCCCTTTGGACCCATTTTAAAGCTCTTCTAATTTTTAATATTTTCTGTTTTCTTTTCAACTGCAGTTATTCTCTCTTGTGTGTTGCTAATGTTGTTAGCCTTTTGACTCTGTGGTTTTTGTTGTTGCTGTTGTTGCCATTTCTGTATGTTCTTTGGTACATGAAATCCAGTAGGGATGAAATCTATAGAGACAGTAACTGGGTTCATGGTTCATTGGGTATATGCCAGGTGAGTTGGGGGAATGAGGAGCTAAAAACAAGGACGACAAAAAAGAACTATGTGTTCTAAAATTAATTGTGTAATGATTGAACAACTCTTCTAGCTATAGCTGAATTATTGAATAGTATGTTACTTTGATATTTCTCAACTTCTCAATAAACAGAAATAAAATGATCCCAAGTGAAAGGGTAGGTCACTAAATATATATTCTAAGTTGTCTTTTAATAATAATAATAATAATAATAGTTAGGAGACTGGATCCACGAGCAAACAGTACATCTGGCTCACATTCTGTGTAGCAGATCTTCTGTTCCTTGGAGAAATAGACCACTGCTGGTCTCTCCATGTGTGGCGTTGTGATGGTTTGCAACTTGCAGGTGATGCTAGAAGGGATACGCCACTAGCCTTTCAAATCCCAGCAGAATCACTCATGGTTGGTATATTTTCGAGAAGCTTCCAGACCAGGAAGTCAGTCCTGCTGAGCCATAGATCACAGCAAAATACTGTGTTACCATGAAGATGCTTAGAGAACATTTAGTTCTATTATACATAAAGATGTGGCAGTTACATCATCTCCTGTCAGCTTCAGCAATCAGGTTATAAACAATAATGCCTCTGGGTGGGCATGGCCTTCTCCTGGAGATTTTGGGAATTCCTATCGTCCTCATTGGAGGCAAGACACACTCTATCTCTGTTTCACATTCTTGTTGACAAATCAGATGGAGCTATGTTCTGGACACCACTTGGGGAGATCCCTGCCAGCACTGAGACGCTTCCACCACCACTGGCACCACAAGACTTTCCACCACTGGTCTGTGATCTTCCTGCATTCTGTGTCATTGCATGTGTGACTGATGAGGAATTTATAAGCAGGTCTTGGATATATGGGCAAATATCAAATTTGTGGACTTGATCTAGATTGGACTAAGATGTTTTCCTAATACACAATTCCTCTTTACTATAGAGTTCTCTGTTACCCATATGTGAGTGTCTCTGGATTTGTGTCTCTAGTCAACCCAAACTAACACAGATGTCCTCAGTCAGATCCAACTTGAGTGGAACTGACAACATAACATAGGACTATACACAGGAGTTTTCAAATTAGAAAGATCTGATTCTTCCAGTTGCTACTTCTCTGATTTCTGAATTTCTGTGGGAAAAGGGCACACTAATGCTGTTCAACAGGGTCCTCCGAGTATTAACAAAGAAGTGAGGTGATCACAAAACCTACTGAATTTTAAAAGCTCAAAAATGTCAGCTACTTCTACCAGTCACTTATGTCTTTATCATTTACTTTTCATTATCCTTCATTATCCATCCAAAGACTCACTGCTATCAAGTCAATTCATACACATATTGACCCTATAGGAGAGCTACCCTGATGGGTTTCCAAGGTTGCAAGGGTTTATGGGAGGAGAAAGCTTTATCTTGATCGTGAGGAGCAGGAGATGGTTTTGAACGGTACACCTGACAGAGCAGCCTAACATTCATTGTGCAGCAGGGATCCCCTCATTTATGACTGGGATACATTAACATATATGATTTTTATTAAGTATGATTAAAGCCTTCCTAATAATAATGATCAAGAACTGATGGTAGAAGGAGGAAGTCCGAGCTACGCTGCAGGCATGATGAAAATTAGCCTAAATGAGTTGTTGGAGTACCAATTGAAATGCTTCGACAAACAGATGCATTATGAGAAGCACTCACTTGTTGATGCCAAGAAATTCGGATGACAGCTTCATGACCAATTAATTAGAAGCTATCCATAACTATGCCAATTATGAAGGAAGATATTCAACAGAATGTCGTGGGCAGTATTACTAATACCATATGTAAGCATTTTTTCTGATATGTCCACAATGGATACAGGTATACATTAACGGGGAACTGCCAGAAATATATAGATCAAGGCATATCATTACCAACCAGAAGAATACATAGATCAAGGGATATCATTACCAATCACATATGAATCTTGGGTGAAGCAGAGGATATCAGAAAAATATTTGTCTGTGTCTTATTTACTACACAGAAGTATTTGGTTGTGTGAGTCATAAGAAATATGGCTAGTGATGGCCAGGGACATTCTAGAATCCATCATTGTGTCTTTGCAGAATTCAAATGTAGACTAGCAGAACCAAGGGGTGCTGCGTTGTTTAAAAATCTGAAAAGGTGTGTGTCAGGGTTTGTACCCTTTCACCACACTTACTTGGGTATTTTCTGAGCAAATAATTCAAGAGCCTGGACTAGGTGAAGAAGATTGCAACATCAGGGTTACAGGAAGTGAGGGTTCCAACCTGCAGCATCTTGATGACTCGGTTTTGCTCCAGCAAAATGGAGGAGTACTGGAAGTACTTACCGGCAGACAATGAGGAAAGGATTTAGTTAGGATTATGCCTCAACATAAAGCTTGAATCCCTTCAACTGGACCAATGAAGCATGATGAATGGGGAAAAAGTCTTGGAGTTGTACAGGGGTCCAGCATACTTAGGGACACAGTCAAGGCCCATAGGAGCAGCAGTCAAGATGTCAAATGTCATGTTGCATTGTGCAAATCTTCTGCAACTGATCCCTTTAAGGAAGTGTTGACAATAAAGATGTCATTAAGGGATACCTCACTGAAGTCAGAGTATTTTGAATCAATTCATATGCATATGAAAGTTGAAAAATCAATAAAGACCAAAATATCAATGCCTTTACATTATGATGGGAGTAAAACTACTGAATATACCTTGCACTGCCAGAAGAATAAACTATCGTCGTAGAAGTGCAGCCAGAATGCTTGTTATAAGGGAGACAGTGAAGTTCTTCGCATCTTCCTTGATGCATCTTCCATGATATGAGGAAGGACCAGTTCCCAGAGAAGGGCATCATGCTTGACAAAGTGGGATGTTGTCATGTGCAGTCTGCTCAGTTTCAACTCATGGCAACTCTCGGTATAAGAGAACAAAACAGCACCCAGGCCTGTGCTGTCCTCACAATTGTTATGTTAACAGGTACTGTAGCAATCCGTCTCATCAAAGGTCTTACTTTTCTCTGTGAGCCTTCTGTTTTACCAAGCTGGGTATCTTTTCCCAGAACTGAATCTTCCCTCATAACACAGTCAAAGTACGTAAGACCAAGTCTCACAAGCCTCTAAGGAGCAGTATGGCTGGTACTACTGCCAAGACAGAGCTGTGTGATCTGTGGGCAGTCCATGGTACTCCCAATAGTCTTGGCAGCACTACAATTCAAATGCACCAACTCTTCTTTGGTCTTCTTTAGTAAATGTCCAAGTAGATGAATATCATTAAAAGGAAAACCCTTAATGAGATGCAATGACAACAGTGACTTCTACCATGGAAACAAGCATGTCTATTCTTATGAAGATGGCACAGGAGATGGGTAATCCTGCCATATGTAAGAGCACTGTGATTCAGAACCTAGTATATATCATTTAATAAAAGTAATTATTGGTATTTACTAAGAAGTTATCCATAACAATTAGAGAAGTAAAGGCACTGGTGAGATGCCTCTTAAATGTAATTTTGGATTATGGGGAAAAATACAAAATTCATCTTTTGGGGTGAGGAGGTGGGTAATATAGGAAAAGCTAGTTTTTAATAACAGCTATTTTAGGCATTCTAATTTAGGGATCACTCTCCAGCCAAGTATAAAATAGAGTAGTGGGATTGGTAAGCCAGGGACATCATCACAATATGCCAGGACTAGAAATGAAGCAAAGGCTCAAATGACTAAATGTTCTGCCCAGAGGTAGATTGATCACACCATCACTCTCCATCCTTCATATCTGCCCTCTAGTAGCCTGTTGGCTGTTTCAGTGATCACAAACATCTATATTCCACCAAATTTCATCTTTTTCTCTTAAGATCTCAGTTCTGTTTTCTCTTTGAATTGTATTTTGAGGATAAGACTTGGCATGAGGCCCACGCCAGCCAGTCAGCCAATGCAGGGCAGCATGGCATGGCACTGAGTCGTCTCAGACATATCTGATTTCATTAGGGAGCGCTTGAGTGTTTTTCCCTATCCATTCATTTCTGACTCCCTCCCTGACAAATAAATGGCAGATCAGAGCCAATTAAAGGACGGGATGCTTTTTACTAGGATTTTTTAATAGATATTCTCAGAAGGTTTTCCTGAGGGAAATTAATTAAACTCTGAGCTTAGAAACTAGTTGGAGATCCATTATAATTCTGCTTACTTGTACCATCAGGAAAGAGCCCTGGTACTTATATGATTATGTGTTGGGCTGGGAGCCTCATGGTTGGCAGTTCAAAACCAGCAACAACTCCATGGGAGGAAGAGTGAGGTTTCTACTGCCATTAATCCACAGGGGTTTGCTATGAGTCAGTATCAACTTGATGATGCAGGGTTTGGTTTTATTCAGTACCATCTGGATTGTTCATATCCACTGCAGGGGAACAATCTCCCACTCTCATCTTTATTTATCATCCTGTCTATGATGTGCCTTGAGACACCATTGCAGAAATGCCAAGCTCTAAGAATTAGCCTCCGGATTCATCACTCCTGAGTTCCATCTGTCCTGATCCATGTCCCTGGCCATAGAGGGCTTTTCACTGTCTTGTTCTTCTTTCACTACCTAAACAACTTGCTGTTACTGATCACACGGCTTCTTTAAATCCATCAGAGTGATCATATCCTCCTGAAAAGAGGAGGCACTGTCCTCATCGGGTACTCCAGGTCAGTCAATACACACCCACTATTACAAAGTGGGTTCCTGGCAGAACATCAGTCAACTTCAATCAGCTCGCCTTGAAGTACCAGGGTAGCCACCCAGGAGACAGTGAAGACCATGTGCACTCACGGGAATCCAGGAGGCCTGGATGCTGACCACTGCCAAGGTGGGGAAGACGGAGCACAAAAGCCCTTTCCCAAGGCCACAGGCGATTCAAGCACAAGTCTGTGACTCAGACACTGCCTCTTCGTCTCAGTTACTCCGGGTGTTTTTCACAGCCCACTACCTGGAGCCTTTAGAACTGAAGGGTCTCTCATCGGAGAAATGATTTGCTCTTGTGGGAATGAGCTGGAGAAATCCCCCAAATAGTTTTTAAAATTAGAGATCCTTTGACACCTGCATGTTTTAAATGATCAAGATTCTCAGGGACCCTCTTCTCTAGACCTATGAATTAGAATCCCTGGAGAGGAGACCCAGGGGTTGATAGTTATATTGATATTTAGCCTATACAAAGTATATTTTTCAGAATATATGTGTATATTTAAAATTTGGAAATGGATAGTGGCAATAATTGTACGTATAACATCGATTTCATTAATAGCATTAAAGTATATGTGCGAAAATGGCAAATGTTTTGTTACATTCAAGGGAGTACCACACAAAAACAGAAAGAAGATCCACTGGGTGGAGTTTTCATAGTACGAGCTTTTTCCAACCATAGAGCAACTTACTCTGAGTTAGTGCACTCAGTGCCACGCCTGGAGAGTTTCTCTCTGGTCACAGTGAATATTTTCTTAATGACAGTTTCACTCAAACCTCATTTGTGTGTGTGATGGCCGATTGAAGTGTGTGGCTGTGAAATTTTGTTTCCTGCTCAGAAAAAAAATAGGGCAGAAACTGAGGTGATGTTGAGCACAGCTTACAAGGACAGTGCTCTGGATAAAACTCAAGTGTATGAGTGGTTTTCTGACTTCAAAAAAGGTGAAATGTCAATTGATGACAAACTTTATTCTGGACATCTGTTAATTTCCCTAAAGGATGAGAATGTTGACAAAATTCATGCATCTGTGCTTGAAGACTGACTATGGACATTGAAAAAATGGGAACATGATCTGGACTATCTTGGAACTCGGCTCAGCAAAATGTAATGGAAGATTTGGGAATGAGAAGGGTCACTTTTGAAATTTGTGCCTTGGCTTCTGACTCACCAGGAAAGAGTGCTGAGTGGAAACATACTGTGCTTTGAAAAAACAGTTCTGAATTGACCCAGAGTGAAGAGACAGAGTGCTATTCTTATGACTCTGAAAGCAAACATCAATCAAACCAGAAGTGCATAAAAGATAGTGGTACACTGACTTTTCTGTGGCAACTACAAAAACAAGCACCCCATTCCATCAATAGTCTATTGACTACCTGTATCTATTTTTCACAGATAATACAGAACTGAAAGAACCAGGCTCCTATGCTTACAAGGGCAAGTATGGATATAAAATAATCAGTTAAGTATCACATACATACATATGCACAGTGTGCATTTCAAGACCCACCTTCCCATGTATTCATCATTACAATATCACGTGAGTTCAAGTGCTTAGTCAATTTAAACTTGGCCTCTTACCAGTTCCCTCTTTCTTTCCTTAATAAAAACCCTGAAGTTTTTATTAGACATTTACTGGACATTCTGGGCTATGTTTATTAGATTTTTTTGAGAATTCACATACTCAAGACTTGTCATGGTGGGTGATATTCACAACATCAAATCTACAGAACATATGATGAAAGAAAAACACAGAAGAGATTGAGGAGTCATGCAACTGAAAGTGATCTAGTAAACAGTAGAAGTCCCAAATACTTAGAATGCTGGAACCCCTCTACTTATTCACCAAACACAACAATTCCCAGCAACAATCTTTCCTATGTTATATATCTTATTATCTGCTGCTTTAGTAAAACCTGCCTGCTCTCCCTCAGCAAAGAAAAAACCATAAAATGAGACCCGAGGCACACATTCCAAACTCGCAATGCTTAACTTACCATAGAACTTCAGTTGAAAGACCTCAACCTGTGATTCCTCCTGATCTCTAGGACACCGTCTATGTGGTTTCATCAACTTCACTCTACGTGGATTTACCACTTCCTGCAACGCAACAGGATTCAAACATACTTAAAAGAAAGTACAATTGCACACTAGTTTCTTTTCGCTTCCTTGTCTGCATCTTCCTTGTCTGTGTTATAGAACAGAGACAATCTAGTGTCAAATCCCTTACAAATAAAGAGAGAATCGACAACAAAAATCTAGTGATGCTATTGTGATTTTCCAGCCCTGCATAAGTGGGAAAAGGGTGGGGGGAGGGCATTTCTTGTTCATTCTACAGTGCATCCCTTGGAAAGAGAAAACAATTCTTCCCTGGAAGACTGACCAAAGAAGGGTTCGTGCATAGTTCTTTTATGGACTCAGATGTTTTTTCAAGTTTCAAATGACATTTACTGCCATCTGAATGCAATATTTACCTTACTGGTTTTTATTTTCATCTGATTTATTTATAAGGAAGTCCTCTCCTCTATTTTCTATTTAGAAACAAATCTTAGACCCTCCTTTTGTCGGCTTTCACACTGTTCAGAGAAGGGGACTTACCTCAGCTGTCTCCCTGAAGAGCAGACGTTGTTTCTGTGGTCACTCTTTTTACCAGAAAGTCACGTTAATTTTTGTCCATGGGGCACTCCAATCCTGGAAACAGTTTACAGAGAGAACATTTGCCACATGTACAGCAGCAAGCCCATGAATATGGATCACGGAAAATGTTCCACACACACACAGAAAACCTCATGACTTGGTTTGGAAAACAAACCACATCAGTGTTGTGGAAAATCGCACCCGTTCCTGCCTGGAAGACAGGCGCTGCGTCTCTGCCCAAGTCTGCCAGCACTCCTTGGTGTATTACTACTCATGATTCATTGCAGCATATTCTAAGCCGAACCAAGAAGAAACTTTTTCTTAAATTTGCCCAGAAAGGGCAGCCGTTCCCAATAGAAAACATTTCTTTAGTTTTCCAAATCACATTTGAGCTTCTTAATTGCTGTGCTCCCCAAAATGAAAGCAAATATTTAATAGCAACAAACACATTGGCATGAACAGCCGGCTTAGCCAAGTACAAGGAAACCCGAATGGCCAGGTCTCTCTGAGTCTCACAAGTTTTCCGCCTTGGGAGAGGGCAGTCTTCCCGATTTTCTACCACTCCTTGGTGTGAAAGACATTTTTCTTTTCCTTTTCTGACAGTTTTCTGCCTTACACAGACCCCAGCTTTCCTAGAACTAGCGCACATGTGAAATGGAAGTCTTCTTTATGCCATTTTCAAAAACAAACAAAGACCTTATGGGACAACCACTCACCATAGCTTAAAATGATGCATCTATAAAAAAAATCTGACTTTTCTGACAGGCTCCTTCTACCCAGAACAAATCAAGAATTTTTAGGATGTGTATCTTTATATAAAGAATTCTGAAACCAGCAACACCCCATCACCTCCAGAATTCTTTTCGAAACTCGCCTTTGGAAGGAGGCTCAGATGTGTCCACAGGCATCGACCTGCCTGCCCCAATAGCTCCTTCCATGGTTCAGAATCTGCCTTATTCTTTACCCTTTATAATGTGATAGCCCTAAGCTTCCGTTCAGACTCCTTTTCCAAAGTCTCCTCTGAGACTTCCAAGAAAATGTCCCTGCATTTGCCCAGACCCTACCTCTCCTGCAGAGCCGGCCCTGCCTGGGGGAAGCAGCAGAGGTACAGAGGCTGCCCCGTGGGAGAGCGGAGTCCAAGAGCTGTTGGGGGAGGGCTGGTGGAGAGAGCAGGAGGAAGAGTAGAAGGCATGAATCATTTGCCACTATAAACATGACATGGTGCCAAGAAAAATATCGTGCTTTTTTCCCAAGAAGTTCAAAGTGCTTTGCAAACATGAAGTCATGATCCCAACAGTCGCAGAGCGATTATTAATGTGCTACACCCTTAAGATAACTGCTGCAATCACATCACTAGAGAAAGAAGCTAATTCACTGGGTAGTTCTTCCTTAAACACTTACTCCTATGGACCTACTATGCTCCAGCCTCTATCTAGTTCAGTCCCTTTCACTGCCCAGCTAGTGCACTGAGCATACAGCTATACAGCTTTTGTGGCCTATGCCAGAAGTTCCCAAACGGATATGGTCTACTGTCCTCTTAAAAAATATATCCCTCAAGACCTCCCTAGCAATGAAAACCTTTTGTACTCCAGCCCAGAATCCAAGATAAAGTGTAAGTATCTGATCTCACAATGCCCTTAGACCATTCCACACACCATCAGGGGGGCAGTGGCGTCCACTTTGGGAAACTATGGCCTATTCCATACCTTTATGTAAATAACATGCACATTTTTTTTTGTTTTGAGCAAACTGCACCACCTCCCCCTTGCACATTAGTCTCTGAGTGTGGTCTCTGTGCTGTATGTGAAAAAGTATGGGATACCTTTTACATTTTGGTTTTGTGCAAATGGCTTACTGGCATGTGTACCTGTCTTCAGAATGTCCCACTGTGCTAAGTACTGAGAAAACACATAAAATAAATTGCTTAAATGGCCTGTAAATCGTATTATGTTATAGGAACTGGGGGATATCTATTCAAAGTGCATTTTTTTAAGAAGTTATAAATAAAGTGTGCCTCAGTGCAGGCCTTGTCTCTCTTAATGTGTGTGAAATTGCTGTAGGGGAACAAGGAGCATTACGATCAGTCAGACCCTGCCAAGTGCTTTATATCCATCATCTGCATTTTTCCAAAGTGGAAAATCAGATGAGCAAGCATAATTGGAACCCAGAGAGCCTTGACAGGGAGGTCCATTTCTGATTTATTTTTTCTTTTATTGGCAAAATAGCTAGTTGATCAGAGGGATTCATTGGACTTCTAAAATTCTCCTTAGGCAATGGACTCCAGACATTTAAGCCTCTGGTTATCTAAGATGAACTGGACAAAAGAGGTTGGTGGCTGATTTTTTTTTTAATTTCTAATGAATTAGAGGGGATTCTAGCCGCAAAGTAAAGATTCTCATTTATCTTAGGAGTCACTTACCTGGCCAGAGGTTATCTGGGGGCCTGTTGCAGTTCTCATTTAGAAACTTAAGTATATTTTAAAAGCAGTACGGAAATGTACGGGCAATTAAAACTCAATGGAACAACAACAACACCAAGCTCACTCCCATCAGGTCGATTCTGACTCACAGCATCCCCCAAGGGCAGAGTGCAACAGCCTCTGTGGGTTTCTCTCTTTATGGGAATAGAAAGCCTCATCTTTCTCCCTCAGAGCAGCTGGAGGCTTCAAACTACTGATCTTTAGGTTCATAGCCCAATGTGTAACTACTACACTACCAGAGCTCAGCAAAATAACATAACAGAGGTGCAACATTTCTCTTCCCCTCAAGTAAATGGGCTAATACACATAAACTAAAAGTTTGCTGCTCTAGGGTTGATTCCAATTCACAGTGACTCCATAGGATAGGATAGAACTGCTTCTGAGGAGTCCCGAAACTAGAGCTCTGCACAGGAGTATAAATCCTTGTATTTCTTTCGAGGATTGGCTAGTCGTTTCCAACTGCAGACCCTGTGGTTAGCTGTCCAATGAGTAGCCATTAGCCACCTGTGCTCCTGGCTAACACACATGGCTAATAAAATTCAACCTCCATATCATGTCCCTTTTATAGAATCCTTATTTATTTCAAGATGCCATTCTAGCCTCAGCTTCACCCTCCATATACTCCAGTCATAGGACATATCTTCATAATAATATGATTTGCTTATTTCCCTCGTCCTTGAAAGGTTTCCTCCATCCCACACACATATACTCACACTGTTCATTCTCAAGGTCAGGTGACTTATCACTTAGTTTTAACAAAACCAGCTTAGCATATTGCACAAACACCCTGCTATTATGTTTCCAGTGCGTGTGCCAAACCAACATATCTACATATATCTGTAGATAGCTGCAGCCTACTTCTCAAATAACCCAAAGGGGCATCAATAAATTCATGAAAAAAGGTAATTCAAAAAGAATGGATTCCCCCCTCTAGTTTATTGAAGCCCCTCATATACTTGTCTTAATTTCATTAGAATGCCTTAGCAATAAAAGAGAGAATGATACTTCTTTGCAACATGGAAGAAAATTATTTTGAGGTCAACACTGCTATCAAATTGCTAACACCACTTAGGTGGACATCTTGGCAAATCATTGAAGCTTCTCAGCAAGTTTATGGCAAGACTGTCTCACATCAAATAGCAATGTTTAGATAGACGAAGTAATTTAAAGAAGGTTCAGAACACTTCTAAAGGAGCTAAGAGAGGAAAGATGGTGAATGAAGAACTTGGTAGAAATCCAGAGACTAGAATAAAAAGGCTGTAGAATTTCCTTTGACCCAATAGCGGCTGAGCTTGAGATTTCACCTGGTTTGGCATGTTCAACTTCACGTTCAGACAGGCGTCTCGGCGAGCTTCAGCATAAGGGGTACCAAAAGCAATGCGCGAGTTCAGTCGGTTGAGCTTTCTCACAGTCATTTAAGCAAAACGGAAGCTAGTGAAGACAAGGTTATGGAATGAATTGTAACCAGGGATAAGTTTGGGATTTGTCAATTCAATCTAGAGAGCAAGTGTGGCTCCCAAGGAGATCTCCTGCAGCAGCTAAATTCCAGGCAGAACAATTAAATCACAGGGATAATAAGAAGTACAAGGAAGAGGAACACATTCTAAAGTTGATTGTGGTCATGATTGTACAATTCTTCTTGTGATGATTGAACTATGGAATTGGATGATGGTTGGATCAATTCCAAAAAAGCTGTTTTAAAAATATATTCAAGGCAGAGACCAGCTCAGAAGACGAGGGTTACTAGTTCGGGAATTTTAAAAGGGATAATCTTGTTAGATTTTTCACAGACAACACAAGATAATTATGAGTACTAATAGGAAGAATTTTTAAGAAATTGAAAATTATAATGGTGAGAAAAAGTCAGGAAAATCGAATCCAGGAATTTTTTTTTTATCATTGCAATGCATGGGCCCAATCTTTGAGATTAGAAAGGCGGTCCATTGGAAGTCCTTATCCCATTTACTCTACATCCCAGATCTGGCCTTTTTAAACTTTATTTTGTTTTCAAAACTCAAGGAACACAATTTTTGAGTCTCTCAGAGAGATAGCATAGCTGCAGTTTTGACGTGATCCAAAGCTAAGACCTTTTCAAATTCTTCCGGGACGGATTAGAGAGATGAAAACGCTGTCTCAGAATTACATTGACCTAGATAAATGATGTGCTGAGAAACAGTAGCTTCACATTTTGACTCGTTTGTTTAACAAAGGGTTCTATGACTTTGTAGCAATACTTTTGGACTTCTCCTGATATTTATATACAAATTTGACACCTGATTCATTGTTTATGTGCATCATACTCAGTTTATTCCTTTGTACTTTCAACAAATACAAATCTTTTTTGTTTGGACTTTTCTACAGCACAGCATCATAGCACTTAGTGAAGCGGACATGGTGATCAATTGCACTTACGCTTGGGTTTATTCTTCAGTGGGAAGCACAAATGGTATTTTTTTTAAATTTTATTGGGGGCTCTTACAGCTACTACAACATCCAGTACATCATTTGTATCAAGCACATTTGCACACATATGTCCACATACATTTCCCAATATTTTCCACTTGAGCCCTTGAAACAAGCTCCATTAAAAAAAAAACCCTCCCCTTTCCCTTCCCCCCCTTTTTAAAAAAAATTAATCATTTTATTGGGGGCCCCTACAACTCCCATCACAATCCCTAACAACATCAGTTGT
>PVJH01011275.1:55023-69514 GCA_004026705.1 Nesogale talazaci | reverse complement strand
TGATGTCAGCCCACAGCTTATCCGGCCTTCAGATTGCTGTCAAAGTGCCCAGTCTCCTCTGAGAGGGGCTCTAACTCCAAGTGGGGTGAGCTGAGGTCCTCCCTTGGCTCTTGTGCACTTACTTTCAGTTCCTTCCATTGTAAGGTGAGTGACACGCAGTCAGGCCGTTCTGAGGCTGCTGCGCCTCTTTCCACACACGTGGTGGCTTTGATTCCTGTGTATCCATGTGTTGATCGGAGCGAAGAAGGGGCGCTGCTCTTGCAATATTGTATTGTGTGTTCCCAAGTGATTTTTTTATCTTGCAGACCGCCCTTGCCAACTGCAGACTCCCGTTTCTGATTTTTGTATCCCAACCACCCGTCATCGTAAAGCACCTTAATGGCATGTTTGGTAGCTTTCAGACTGCCCTCGTTCATTTTTGAAAGAAATGTCTAATTTCTGCATCCTCTGGTATATAAAATAAAACCAGTTTCTGTCAAGTTGATGCCAACTCAGAGACCACGTCGGACGGTGCAGAACTGCCCCTGTGCACTCTGGAAGCAGAGGCTTTCTCCTGAGGGGCATTGATGGGCTTGAGCCACTGACCCTGTGGTAGCAGCCAAGCGCTTACCCGCTGTGCTGCAGAAATCCTTCCGGAAAAAAACAAACGACTCCCAGCCCTCGATGGGATTCCGACTGGGCTTGCTTGATGACGCTGCTCGGGGGTAGAAAGTCCCTTCTTGTGGCACGTCTCCATCAGGCCTGCTCGGATGACGACGTTCCCGTGCGGGGCATTGTCAGACCGCTGAGAAGCATCCCCTGTGGAGATCTGTGTGGGCGTACCACCCAGGGATCTTGCTCCCCGCTCATTCCCCAGGGACCGCGGTATTCGCTTCCCAAAGAAGACTGCCTGAGCCGCTGCAACCCCACGTCTCCACCAGGACCCACCCCAACGGTGGGCACAGATGTGAGCACATGGCAGAGACGTCTTACACCCAAACCCTCGCTGCCGAAGAGCCGGGTCCCAGAGTGTCATCTGTCGCCAGAGCAGCAGCGGCTGGTCTAGCTGCCCCACCTCCAGCCCACACGGGCACTTGGGGGGTGACTTGTGGATGCCTTCACTGTGTGGCCCACAGGTCGCGCTGGCCTGGCCCTACACCCAGAGCCTTTTCCACGGTGAGGCAGCGCCACCTGGCGTCAGGCTTCTCTCCGCACCCAGCCCAAACCGAGAGCACAGCTCTCAGGATTAAAAGACCCATGACAAATACATACATACATACATATATATATATACATAACTGATAAATTATCCAGTTTTCAGGAGAGAGGCAGGGTGGGGAATGGGAACAATGAGCTGGTACAAAGAGCTCGAGTTGAAAGACAGTATTTTGAACATGATGATGGTGACAATGTGCTGGACACATGGATGGCTGGATGGATGGATGGATGGATGGAGAGAAGAGATGTAAGAGCCCTCAATGAAATGATAAAAAAGACACCCCCCTAGCCCAGATCCCACTCAAGTATGCCTCCAACGGGTGACTATCTCTACCCCAGCCCAGCTCAGACTGGCTTGCTGGAAGAGAGGAGGGCTTGAAGCCGGGCTGATGGAGACCAAGGGTGGATTGAAACTCAGTGTACAGACAGCAGACCCCTCGCCCCTGGAGCAGTAGGTCACACCGTGACCAGAAGAGAAGAGGCTGACGCCACACTTGGATCCACAGTCAGGAGATCGGAGGACACACCGCACGGGGTGCATCTGCTGCAGGAAACCTCTTCAAGGTGTTGAAGACAGGGGTGCTACTTTGAGGATGAAGCTGAGGCCTGGCCCAAGCCATGGTTTTCTCCATCACCTCGGGTGCATGAGAAAGTGGGCAGTGAGTAAGGCAGATGGGAGAAGAGTCGATGCTCTTGAACGGTGGTGCTAGACAGGAACACTGGCAGTGCCATGAGCCACCAACAGGACAAGCACAGAGTCCTGTAAATCTGCAGCCAGAGCTCCTTAGAGGCAAGGAGGGGAGACTTTGCCTCACGCGTACATGGGATGCGTTATCAGGAAGGACCAGTACCTGGAGATGGGCCACAGGTTTGATAAAGTTGAGAAGCGGCGGGAATGAGGAAGACCTTAGACCAGACGGATTGATACAGTGGCTGCTTTGATGGGCTCAGACATCGTAAGGATGGAGAAGTAGGGTCGGGCAGTGTGGCGTCCTTCTGCTGTGCCTCTGAGTCAGAACTGGCATGACAGCCCCTAGCAATAGCACCTACCACCCAGGCCACACCCAGACTGGGGCTGTGGCGGATGAATGTGTCTGGGGCCAGGGGCGAGGTGTGGTGTTCTCTGGTTAGGAGGGAGGGTGTTCATGGCCAAGGACTGTCTACTGGGCCACAGCTTCCCCTTTTCCTCTGAGACCCACCCCTGGAGCTGTCCCTGGGAAACTTACAGACAGCATTGCCTCCCGAGTTGCAAGGGGATAGAGTCTAGCCTGTCAGTCAGGTCATCGCCAGTCACGTATCTGTGTGGGCACGGTCTTCTGCTGAACATTCTGGGAACTCCTGTCTTCCTTCCTGCAAGTGGGACACAGACTCTCCCTATGAGACATTCCTGATGACAAGACACACGGAGTCACGCTGATGGAGCCAGAGCTGTGGAGCTGGAGGAACCACGTGGAGACCCACGCCAGCGCCGAGATGCGGCCAGCCCCACTGGGTACACAACACTCTCCACCCACTGGCCTGTGATCTGGCTGCATTTGGCATCATTGTGTGGTGTATCAGTCCGGAGAGGAATGTTGGACTGGTAGTAGACACCTGGGCTGATCTCAGGTTTATGGACTTGAGACTGGGAGGTTTTCTGAACATATAGCTGCTCTTGTATATAAAGCTCCTTCTTATACACATATGAGTGTCCATGAATTTGTTCCTCTGGTCTACCTGGACTAATCTTCTGAGGTTCTCTGGGAAGTGGTGGGAGAGTCAGTTGTCTGGGAACCACCCACCCCCCCACCCCAGACCCTCAGGGGGCCGGGCAGGTGAGCTGGGCCCTCTCTGCAGGTCCTGGTGTCTGCCGGCCGCAGGGGTTCATCTTCCTGTGGGTTCCAATCTGTGACCCACAGCTACAGGCTCTAGAGTTACAAACCTGCAGTGTGTGGGTCTTCAAGCCTCCTGGGGTCTCGTCCCCACTCAGCATTGGTCCCTGCATGCAGGATCAACTACAGCTCCCAGTCCCTGTCCTTAGCAATGTGACTGAGGTCTTTTGAGGACAGGGGTGGTGACCCATGACTTCTTCCTCGGGGACAGCAGGACCTCCCCACCCCGAGACAAAAAAACCACTGACCTCTTCCCTCAGCTCTGAGCGCTGTCTGTCAGACAGAGATGAGCGCTGTTCGCAGCCTGTCTTCAGCCGAAGCTCCCTGGCTAGAGTGTCACAGGGACGTGGGCCCTGAGATGACCAGAACTGGGGTCAGTGTGTGGGGCACGGGGGAGGGATGAGGTAGCTGTGAACAGACAGACATGAGTTATGGTGGGTGAAGGGGGTCAGGAGCTGACCCCAGACAGAGCTGGCTTCCAGTAAGTGGTGGCTGTGACCGGACAGGGCCCTGCGCCACGCGGTCCCTGACCGTCAGGGGCTGTGGTCAGAGGGCGCCTGTGGCTGACCCCACCAGCTGGGTCACTGGATGACAAGTCCAGTGCTGTTTGTTCTCCCATGTCCAGGGAGAAGTCGTCTCAGACAGATGGTCAACAAGGGAGTGTCACTCGAGCTGCGCCCAGACAGAGCCCAATTCTAGCTCGGACGTCTCGTCACCAAGGCTGGCGCAGTGATGGGTGCCATTGCTGGTGTCCGCCATGGAGCCCGCCCTGCACCATCTCTCAGCCGCCATGTCCAGCCCATTGCAGCGAGTGCCCCTTCCTCTCTGGCCGCCCCCCTGCTGAGCCACTGTTGGGACCACGCGCTGTCAACACCTGTGGTTTATGTCCTTCTCTTCCTCTCTCCCTCCCAGCTCCCTTTCCAGAGGCGATTGGAAGTGCAAGCACAGGATGGGGGCTGCGAGGAAATGCATGCAGGAAGGGGACTTGGCACAGAGGTGGCAAGAGGTTACGAGGCCAGGGGCAGACGGTGATAGACACGGCACCCTACACAGTCCTGCACACCAACGGTGGTATATGCGCTTACTGTTCCATACACAATCCTACACACCTGCGGTGGTATATACACATACTGTACCAGACGCAATTCTGCATGCATTGGTGCATGGGTAGACATGCAGGCTGAACATGTGCTGTAGGGAGGGAGGGCATACACCCTTAAGTAGACAGGGCTTTGACAGAGGATATCTGCATATGGACATTCATCTCTGCTCCAAAGAATGCCCATGCATGTGCATGGGGGTGGGAGGGAAGTATGTCAATGTCAAAAGCTTCTTAGACATAACCAACACCTAAGGTCACAAAGTGGTGGGCCTGGGGACACCAACCTCAGGTGGCATGGCCCAGTCCACATAGACAATGGCCCACATCTTCCTTGGGAGGAAGCCCGCAAGTGGCCGTCTAAGGGTGAGCATCAAAGACACGCGCCATGAGTCCAATGAACACATGGCCCAAGAGAGCATCATTCTCTGTGACCCGGAGACCAGAAAACTAGATGGTGCCCAACCACCACAGCCCTCTGCTCTGAAAGGGGTCACAGTAGCAGGTTCTGCACAGAGTCGGGGAGAAATGTGAAGCTAAGCTCATGGCCATGAAAAAGAGCAGGCTGGCTGGTCTGAGCAAGACGGGCCCCGAGTCGCCCTCAGACCAGCTGAGCCCATCCCCAGGGTTCAAGGCACACAATAAAGAGGTTCAAGGTCAGGAGAGTCAGGAAGAAGAAAGCCTGGAAATTGGATCCTGGGAGAGAGTGGGAGTAGCTTCAATAAGAGGATTTGCCATCAGTGAGCTAAAACAAAAGGACTGTGGCATATTGAACAGAAGCCAGAGATCTGCTGTGTCAGCTTTCACCAGAAGCACAATCAAATCTAAAGAAAACACAGTAAAGGTGTGTGGTAGTTACACAATCTGGTGTTGATTTGAGAGGATTACAAGTGAAAGGGTGAAGCCTGGCCTGTGAATGAGGATATAGCCAATGAGGCCTCTGTATGGGCAAGGCCTTTCCACAGACAGGAGACTCTCTCTCTCTCTCTCTCTCTCTCTCTCTCTTTCTCTCTTTCTCCTAATGGCTCATTCCATGAGAAACGGTCTATTGATGAGACACATGGCGCTATGCCCTGGGAGCTGGAGAAGCCACATGGACCTGCCCTGCTGCAACCAGACCTCTGGAGTTGGAGAAGCTACATGGAGACCCTACCATCGCTGAGACGCTCACGCCACTGGATCCACTAGATGCCCAGCCCCTGGGCCTGTGAGCCTCCTGCCTTCAGAGTCATTGCATGTATTCTGTGAGTTGGACTTTACAGATGGGGATCTGACACGGGGACTAATATTGAACGAATGGACTCGATCTGGACTGGGCAGGGACGTTCCCTCAGTGTTCAATTGCTCTTCTACATGAGCCCCTTTCTTACACGCAGATGCGTGTCTGCGGATTCGTGTCTACCCGGAATCACACAGGTGATTGGTGGCGAGGACGCACAGGTATCAGGAGGGCTGTGACAGGAACTGGGACACACGCGTCTGGGTCCAGAGCTCTCTCCCCCACGAGCACACCTCCCTTCCAGATCATTTGAAAACCAAAGCCCTGAACGCCCAGCCATCTGATCACACCTGGTTACCTTTCCGTGACTTTCGTCTGGTGTCACCACTCTGTGGTGCTCCTGATTCTCAGGAAGGCCCCAGGGACCGGGTCTTGGGGTCTAAAGGACATGCCCAACTCCTGACTCTGCTGTCTTGAAGGTGGTGGGAGCCCTTCCTTTTCTGACTCGGAGATGACTGACTGGCCCTTCCCTGGAGTTCCCCATGCCCTGCTCCCATGTCCCTACCCATCGTTGGGAAGGAGACACAGAGACTGTGTCTGGAAGAGCAGCGCGGAGCCAATCTCTGCAGTCTGGCATTCTTAGTGATGGACGCTGTGGAAACACAAAAACCCACTAGGGCAGTGGTCCTCCACCTTCCTCACATCGCAACCCTGTCCTACAGTTCCATGTTGTGGTGACCCCCAACCATCAAATTATCTCTGTTGCTACGTCATTACCATAATCTTGCTACTGTTAAGAATCAGGTGATGACTGGGAAAGGGTCATTGACTCCCCAAAGGGGTCACAACCAACAGGTTAAGAATCGCTATGCTAGTATATGTTGCCAAAGAAAAGTAAGAAAAAATATATGTAAATGTATCTGACCAGGAACCAGGAAAAGGTTAAAAAAAAAAACCAATAACAGTGGTTTTTAAAAAAAAAAAAAAAAAAGGCTTAGCCCCAGTGGTGTAGTGGTTGTGCGCAGGACTGCAACCCACTGGGACGGAGGTTCAATTCCAGCAGTGGGGCTGGGCCTCCTACTCCCACCACCAGAGAGCAGTGATGCCCAAACCAAAAAAAAAAAACAGTGTTTTTTTTTAAGAGTTTAAAATCTGAGCCCCCTGTTTGCTGATGGCAATGGATAACAGGCATGCTCTAGTCCTTAAGTAACATCCCTGCTTTTCAAGACTCTAAAGAGGCCTTCTGCAGCAGGGTGTTTCCCGTCGTCTCTGACGCATGTGAAAGCTAGACTCTGAATAAGAAGGCTCGAAGAAGAACCGATCCATTTGGGGCACGGTGTTGGAGAAGAATATTGAAAGTACCAGGGTCTGCCAAACAGACTAGCAGCTCTGGGTTGGAAAACATAGAGCCCTTTGAGGCTAGGATGGCACGACTTCCCCTCCCACACTTGGGACATGTTGTCAGGGGATACCAGCCCTGGAGAAAGACTCCATGGTGGGTCAAGCAGAGGGGCAGCAGGACGGACGAAGGCCCTCAATGAGATGCTGCCCCCGTGGGCTCAAGCATAGGCCCAGCGTGACGAGGCCCTGGAGGGTGCCTCTCCTTCCTGCTGTGCCTGGGGTGCTGTGTGCTGATGTAAAAGAACGGAGACTGAGGAAACGCAAGCACACAGAACGAGAAGACAGGACTGTGCTCCCTCCTGCATGCAGCCAGGAATTGGGCTGTGTCCTTTCTTTAATAATACTAAAATTTGGGGAGACATGAATAGTTGCATTTACTTGGAATTTTAAAAATGTGATAAGTATCATTCTTGGAACAACATTATTCAAAAGACCAGTGCAGGACTGAGGCCCTGTGGCGTGGTGGTTGTGCGCGGGACTGCGGCCCACAGGGATGGAGGTTCAATTCTAGCAGTGGCTCCACAGGAGCAAAGGCTGGGCCTCCTACTCCCACCACCAGAGGGCAGTGATGCCAAAAAAAAAAAAAAAAAAGACCAGGTGCAGTAAAAGTAATCTACAAAGCAAAGAACAGAGACCAAAAAAAAACTCCAGGCTAGACATTCTTTATCAAAGACATGTCCTTAATTGTCTATCAATATGCACCTGTGTGCAGATAAGCATATTGACCTCGAATGTGTGTCCTTGAAGTTTTGACTTGTATCCCAGTTCTGTCCTGGTACAGCTGCAGGTCGGAAACAACGTAGGGACATCGAACAGCAACCACATAGACAACAGCAAAAGCCCCAAGTCCATGTTCAGAGTCTCCACTGAACTCCTGACCACTCACCAGGGAGGTGAGCACTCTTGGCCTCAGGAAGAGCGCACTGGAAAGTGGACGCCTCCAGCCCTGATGGTCCTGCAGAGAAGTCGTCTTAGGGGCTTGATGGGGATCACCATACTGCGTGTGGTAGTCACATAATTTCATGTCCATCAGAAGTGCTGGGGTGGAGTCCCACCTGTCAATCAGGCCACAGCCTGAGGGTGCCTCCTTGTGGGCGTGGCCTCCTCATAAGGAGAGTTCCAGGAACCTCCCCCCTCTCTCTGCTTCCCCTTCCTGCTGAGACCTGTGTGAGCCCTGGAGAGGCTGCTCTCATGGGTTCTGCATCATTGCTTGGGGCTGCGTGTGTCTGAAGAGGGGTTTATGGACTAATATCAGACGTGCAGACGTGATCTCTGGACTGGCTCCCATAGTCATGACTCCTCCCCTGACTGTCTTGGTCTGAAGACCCAGAGTCGATCTGTAAGCTCTTCTGTCTACATCATGTCTGTGTCACGGTCACATCCCTCTCCCTCCCTCTGTGGTACCTACCACCTGTGCCTGTGATGTGAGGATCTGCCACCAGCTTACTTCTGTGACAGTGACCTTGGCCCTCTCAGTCTCTGAATCGCCGTAAACCTTTGAGCGGCAGGCTGAGCCCAGGTGGCGTAGTGGTTGTGTGTAGGACTGTGGCCCACTGTGTTGGCAGTTCAAATCCAGCAGCAGCTCTCCAAGAGCAAGGCTGGGCCTCCCACTCCCACCAGAGGGCAGTGATGCCCCCCCCCAAAAGAAAGCAACTTTTGAGCGACATTACTACCTAATGCTAATGGTCTCTGTGGCAGTCATGTGCTCATGTGTCCATTTCATGATTGGGAATGTAGGATGGAATCTAGCCTGTCAATCTGGAGATGGTCCATGAGACTTCTGTGTGGGCGTGGCTTTCTCTGAGAATTCTGGGAGTCTCACAATATTTCCCTTGTGGAGATGAGAGACCATCTCCCCAGTTGCTGGGAGACACTCGACTGACAAGACAAGATGGCAGCGTCCGAGGACCTGGAGGAGGAGGAGAAGAAGCCACATAGTCTTACCCTGATGGAACCAGACCTCTGCAGCTGGAAAAAGCACAGAGAGACCCCTGTCAGCGCTGAGATGCTTCTACCGCCAATGGATACTGTTGATGGACCCAGAGCCCTGGAAACAAGGAGCCATGGGGGGACCCCTGCCAAAGCCAGGATGCTTCTACCACCACTGGACACACACAATTCTGCACCCACTGACCTGTGATTGTCCTGGTGTCATTGCACATGCTTCATGAGTCGGAAGGAGACTTTATAGACTGGTATTGGACATATAGGCTAATATTGGACTTATGATCTTGTACTGGACTGGGTTGGGATGCTTTCTCAATGTCCCATTCCTCTTGTATATAAACCTTTCACTCATATCCATATGGATGTAAATGAATTTGTTTGTCTAGTCCACCCGGACTCATATAGTCTCCCTAATCCGAGTGAAAAGCCTCCCTCTGACTTTGCCAACTGGGCCTAAGAGCCTCTCTAGCTGCCCTGCGTGACTGCCCGGCCGCCCCCTCAGAGCTGTGGTGCCAACCTCACCACACCGCCTGCTAGGGTGACCCAACATCCAGGGAGAGGGGAGCTTGACTCTCCTCCAGGAGAGTGACCCAACATCCAGAGAGAGGGGAGAGGGAAGGCAGGTGGACTCCCTCTGCCCACCCCCAACCATATGTAGGGGGAGTGCACCCTGCAGAGTTCCCCCCAGGTTTTGTGCCCACGCTGGGTGGAGGTGAGGTGGTCTGGGGGGGCAGGAGAGCCAAGTCCCTAAGGTGTTCCAGGCAGGACCACTCTCTATGAACACTTCTCCCGCTGAGGGCTCAGGCGCCCTTTGCCCCCCAAGCTTGTCAGGAACTTCCAGAAGCTTTTGTGCACATGGACTATGGCCCTGGGTGTCAGCCATCTGAGAAGTTAAAATGGAGAAAAGAGTAATTCATTAACCACCGCATAACATGTAACACAAGTAACAGCTGTGTGTGTGTTGTGTGTGTGTGTGTATGTGTTTAATACCTGTATTTTCCCAAAAGATAGCCAGTGGGGCCAGTGTGACTCTCTTTGACATTTCTGCAACCTTGGCAAAGCTTGGTGTCCCACACATATGAACATGTCACCAGGAGAGACCAGTCCCTGGAGCAGAGGGGCAGGAGCCCAAAGAAGGTCCTCACGGGGATGGATGGATGGACGGACGGACGGACACCGTGGCTGCAACATGGGATCAGGCAGACCCCGACAGGGAGGAGGGCGCAGGGCCTGGTGGTGTGCTTTTCTGTTTTCCTCAGTCTCTGTGAGGCAGGACACCAGACAGCACCCAACAAGTGCAGCCACTGCCCGGCCACTGCTCCCGGCAGAACCATTACCACCATCTCCACCACCACCTCCACCTCTACTCCCACCTCCATCTCCAACTCGACCACCACCTCCTCCACCTACACTCTGCAAGTAGCTGGCTTCCTGTTCCTCAGGGACTTCTCACCACTGCTCTGGGCCTGGCCAACCACGCACTATGGTGACAGTCACAGGCCTGCAGCCTCTCTGGCCTCCCCATCATCTCACTTCACATGCACTGCGAAGTCCCCTCCCCACCACCTGCAGCCACAGGGACCCTGCAGGCTAGAAGCCTGGTGGAGCAGGCATCTCTGCTCCCCTGTGCTGGGAGATCAGGTGTGGCAGGGCCAGACTCCTTCCACGTCTGCAGGTGAACCTGCCCACACCACACCAAAACGAGCCCTGCAGAGGGCACCTGTGGCTTTGAGGGCTGGTATTGGCCTAATAGGGCAGGAGCCTGTCACCGCTGCCCAGGCGCATGGCCCTACTGCCCTGTGCTAAAGGAGGGGCCCGTGTGAGGCTCAAACCCCCACCCCCGGCCTCCCTCAGAGTGGGCACGAAATGGAGCACTGCCTGCCCATGTGCCATCATCCCCCCCCTCCCAGCCTGTGAGACCCACGGGGCAGCTGGACTTCGGGCTCTCTGCATTCTCTTTGGGGCCCTCGCATCCTCCAGGCTGCTTCCTCCTCCTGAGCACACCGGTGCCCAGCAGGAAACTGCCCAGCCAGGGCAGTGGGAGAGAAGGCCCAGCCAGCAGTCATCAGGCCAGAGGAGGGGCTGAAACTCAGGCAGCAGCCCCATGCGCTGCCACCAGGGGGCATCAGGCACGCAGCCACCGTAGATCCTCCAGAAAACATGCTTCCTCAGTGGACTGGTCAGCTCTCCCGTCCCTGGCCCCAGGAAACACAGCCTGTGCTCCCCCTAGCCTAACACCCCAAGCGCTCTTTCACGTGCCAACAGGCAGCTCTTTCAGATAGAAGGGCAGGGCTTCCCCGGGGGCAGAGCTCAGAGCGTGAGGACCGATGGGGTCATGGGAGCAGGACACACAGGGAGGACGTGGAGCCCGGAGCAGGGGGCAGGAGGTGAGGTGGCAACGGGTGGATTGTGGGGTGCAAGGCGCTGAGTGTGCTCGGCAAACCTTTCCCTATTTCAAAATCTAAAGGTGTGAGAGGAGTTAAAAATAATGGTGGTGATGACGATAGGCTTCCTCTTGTCCATGGGCCTCACTGCCCAGGGCACCACGACAACGTGTTTCCACTTCACTGCACCTCGCCCCCTTCCTTCTCCACAGTCAATGCCACGGGGAGCAGCCATGTGCTGACAGGTGGGAACATCAAGCCTGACCCGCAGCTCAGAAGCTTAGAGACATTCTCCCTAAAGGCTCCAGCTATCAGAGGCCATTGTCTCTCCCACAAGAGAGAGGGCTAACTCCCTGCTGATGGGTCACCCCCCCCCCCAAAAAAAAAAAAAGCTTTGGCTAAATCAAGTCTCCCACCCAAGAGCAATCAAGGCTAGGCAGTCACCAGGAAGCTTAGACAGGCCCATCTTGTCACATGGGGACCCCATACTTGCCCTTCCTGTAATGTGTACATATAGCACACCCTTTCCTGCGACGTGTGTCCTTACCTGTAACTAGGGGCCTTGCATGTCCCCCAAAGGAATGTAAGGCATGGTCGGTATAAAAGCTCTCCTCCCTACTCCCCGTGTCCTCACCTCCACCCGCTCCACATGGACCACCAAGCAGGGCTGAGGTGAGCATGCCACCATGAGATGGGTGTGACTTCATCATTTCTCTCTTTCGCACTCTATCTGTGGCTCCTCTATAACAATAATTATCCCTGTGTAACTGTGCCCACTGAACCTGTGTGGTCTGTGTCGGGGCCAGTGGCCTGAGCATCCGGTACCATCCAATGCCGTGATGCTTTTGGTCTCGAGGAGAGAGAGACCATCCGGAGACTGTTCCGACCATCAGAATCAAAGGAGGGGAGCCCCGCTCCCTGTGACGGTGGGTCTGCCCCAGGAGCCAGGCACCTTTGGCCACCGGCCTCCAGGGTGCCCAATGGCCTGCTCTCCCTGCACACCGTGCGCAAGGCTGGCAGGGAGCCCTGCAGGCCCGACAGCTGTCTCAGAGGCAGTGAGCCGCTCTCAGAAGCATCCAGATGTGGGGACTTTGTCCGCCCCACCTGGGATGAGTCATGTCATCAGGTGGGGTTCGGGCCTGAGGAAGGCATCTGCAGGTGGCTGTGTGAGTCCGGGTTGACTAGAGACATTGATGGGGAGGGGGTGGGGGAAGGAGAGAACTTCACATCAAGAAGTAACGGTGCGTCAACAAAACATCCCAGCCCAGTCAAGTCCTTAAGTTCCATTAGCCCGTGAGTTCCTCTTCAGACTCACACAGCACAGGCAAGGACCGAATGCAGGGAGATCACAGGCCGGTGGGTGGGAAGCCTGGCGGGTCCTGGCTGCCATCAGCATGCTCTGAATGACTTGCCAACTGGAAGGTCTGTTAGGTTCTTGGGTAAGAAATGCCTCGGTACCTGACTTCCCACAGAAGGCATTCACTCTGAAGCCTGGATTGTGATCCCAGTGGGTTTTTATAAAGGACAGAGGAAGTTTCAGGTTTTACACAGGCCCCTTCAGGGCACCTCAACTCCACATGTAGAAGACTGAGCACAGAGGGACCGTGGAGAACAGCTGGAAAAGAGGGGGCGATCTTGAAGTTTCTGGTGTTTCAGGCCCTCTGCTGGAAGGTGTGGTCTATGGTACTGGTTGACCTCATTGCCTCATTGGCTGACTTGAACCCACCGGGCCTTGATTGGGGTCCGCTCAGGTGTACTGACTTCCAGTCTCAAGGGCCTTAATTCGTGCATGCCCTCTGCCCTCTAGCCTTGATCGGCTTCAAACTTCCTGTTCAGGGGGAAGGGAGGCCTTGGCTTGTAGCAAAACAACCCCTGGTTTCTGCCTCTAGCTACCTAACAGGTGAGGGACAGAGAGAGACCCAGACCTCCAATGAACTATCTCCCTTGAGCCTCCACATGCAGCCATCAAGCTACGACCTGATTGACAGGCTTGACTCAACCCCTTCACTCTGAACACCCTCAAGTAGGCAGGAGACTGTGTGACTACCTGTGATAGGTAAACTTGTTGTGCCAGCATGGCAAAGAAGGTGGGTAGTTTTGTTGTGACAATATGGCCAATAAAGACACGAGGTCAATCAAAGGGCAGAGAGAGAAATGGCTCAGTGAGCCCAGCCCTTGTGCTCTTGTTCTTGGCTCTTCCAGCCAACCGGCTGCCTTGTTCATCCTGTGCCTTGATCTCCAAGCTCCACTCCCCACGGGACTCCTAATCGGTGGACTGTGTTGCTGTGGGTTGAGGTTCCTTCGAGCCCTGCTTCTTCGTGCTCCTGAAACATACATCTCTTGAGCTGGGGACTGTCAGACCTGCTTTGCTGTTTGCTGCTTGCGGCCCGATAGCCTGCATCCTCTCACAAGAGCTCGTGGTAGCGAAGCTTAATAGAGAAGGACTCCATTGGCCACAGCTTGTCGGAGAAAACTCAGAACTGAGAGGCACCAGGCCGACATCACTGGGCTTTGGGGAACAGGGCCTCCGCTAGCCTCCCCAACAACATGCGATGGCTTTTAAGCATAAAGGCTCCAACAACTGGAAAGGAAGTTGCATGATTGGGACAAGAAAACCCTCCTGGGTTCCTGGGCTGGAGAGTAAACAAGCAAACAGACCAGCAGCAGAGCTGGGAAAGAGAGAAACCAAGCCCCTGAAAAGCCACAGAGCCACGCCCCAGTGGGGGCTTGCAGCTGCCCAAACTTCGAGGCAATGGACAGGTCGCTGATGCTGGGGCAGCCCTCCAGAACTGGGCCCTTGTCTGCTGAACTGACGCAGCGCTGAGATGCTTACAACGCCACTGGCTCAGCCTGCTTTGACATCGCATGTGCTGTGTGAGTCTAAAGAGGAATGTATGGACTAGTGTCGGACCTGTGGGCTGATATCGGACTTATGGACTTGAGCTAGACGGGGCAGGGATGTTTTCTCAATATACAGTTGCTCTTTGATATGAAGCTCTTTCTTGTACCCATAGGAGTGTCTATGAATTTGTTTCTCTTGTCCACCCAGACTAGCACCCCTTCCTTCCTCATCTCGTCCTCTCTACCATGGCTTCTTCCAGACCAGACTGGCCTCGTGGAGCCCAGACATGAACTGTCCAAAATTAAGATGCCCCCTGCTGAGGAGACAGGGACGGAGGACAGAGTTTGTCTAATGGTCCGGCATGAAGAATTCGGGTTCCCAACTTTCCTTCCTGGGCTCCACTTCAGCGAAGGAACAGAAGAACACTATCAACAGCATCAAATTCTAGTAAGTGCTCTCGCCTTGGAAGGAGTTCAAAGTGAAACTTAAGCCCCATGAGTGCAGCGAAGCCAAACGCCAAGGGAGGGGTCA